>JBBDGP010000049.1:687500-904495 GCA_037952835.1 Lithobates septentrionalis | reverse complement strand
ATGTTCTGTGAGCTGTAGATATGAAAATTTTTTCAGGGGTTCCCCGAGATCCCAGACTTTTGCCAGGGGTTCCTCGAAGGTAAAAAGTTTCAGAAACACAGCTCTACGGGATGCAGCAGCTGTACGAACACATCCACAGGTCCTAATTTGATAGGTGTGTGGATGCAGGTGTATGGCCCCAAACAGCCTAGGTGCTTACTCAAGACAGTGAAGGAAAAATAATATATTTGTGAAAATATAACAATAGTTAAATGGGTTGTTTTATTACTTTTTTTCTGTGCCCTTTATCCCCTTTCTCCTTTTATGTTTTTTTTTTTTCGTGTTCTTGCTGAGAGGATGTGGCACAAGCCATGTTTAAGGCGTCTGTAGGAAGCATAAATGTGGAAGTATGGATTTGCATACCTCCCAACATTTTGAGATGGGAATGAGGGACACCTACTAACAAACGTATGTTGGCATAGGATACGCCCCCCTGCCACACCCCCTTAAAGGAGAATTAACCAAAAAAGTTTAATAAATCCACAAGGACTTTTTTTTTTACCACTACTATTCCTGGCTTTTAAAATGTACAAATGCAGCAATTTAGAAATTGGATGAAAGGTTTAGCGCTGGGAAACACTTTCTTAAAGATAAAAAGTGCATTTTATATACAACTATGTGGATCAGACCAAAATGAGGGACATATGAGGAGGAATGAGGGACAGAGGGACATTGCTCCAAATCAGGGGCAGTCCCTCCAAATCAGGGACAGTTGGGAGCTATGGATTTGTAAAGGAGTTGTAATAGCAGTGATCGCTGGCATTTTATGTAATGTGTCCCCACCCAATGACTGCTTCATAAAGCATATCTCCAACAACTCCTATAACATGTTCACAGTCCCTTACCATCTTTTATAGCATCAGGGCCGGCGCTACCACTAGGCGAACTAGGCAGCCGCTTAGGGTGCAGCCATGGCCGCTGATCCACTGCCTCACCAGGGCCGCCATCAGGGGGGAACAGCCCATACACAAGGAGCGGCTGTCAAACAAAGCTTCCATGAAGTACTCCAGCCGGCCCTCCTCACCTGGGTCCTGATCGATGGCTCTCACGAAGATCACCCAGTTCCCCAATGCCTCATTCTCGAGCACGGAAGCCTGGTAGTTGTGAAGCTGGAATTGGGGGCTGCTGTTCATGTTCCTCCTCCTCAGCCCACGCTTCATCCTGACCCGCACCACAAGGCTCCCCGAGGTTCCATCCTCCTCATCACTGGCCCAGAACAGCAGGTACTGCGAGGAATCCGGGCCAATGAAGCGGGCTGGTCCCAGCACCTGACAGTCTGGTAATCCCAGCACCGATCCCAACAGATCCTGGCTATGGATCCTGATCTCCGGCACACAACCCAACCAATCGCCATACATCACATCCCCACCACTGTAAAATTCAATAGCTTTCCCAACTTACATATACTTGTTCACTTTACTCAGTTATCAAAAATATGCCTTCTTACTAGTGTTTATTAAGTCAGAGTTAATTGTAAGGTGATGAAACCATTTTACTTATTGTTCTGAGTAAAGCCAACTTAAAAAAAATCAAGTTGATAAGATTTGGATCACAACTAAGTCATCCTCACAAAACATAGCTGCCTTAGAGACAAATTACAAAGTACTCACGCAAAATATGCTCCAAATCATTCCCCATCTTGTTTTCATGGCTGTGGTGATCTTGGCTCGCATCTTCATACTTGGTGGGATTGCCCGGTAGCAAAAAATTTCTGGAAAGATATATTTCTTATGATTTCAACACTGCTTGAAATCCCTATCAATCCTGATCCAACAATAGCACTTTTAAACTTAAAGCGGAGTTCCGCCGAAAAAATAAAGTATTCAAAGTCAGCAGCTACAAATACTGCAGCTGCTGACTTTTAATATATGGACATTTATCTGTCCAGGGCGCCCGCGATGTCGGCTCCCAAAGCCGATCTTTCCCTCGGCTCTTGGGTGGAGGCGCCGCCATCTTCGGTAAGGTTCCCTACTGAGCATGCGCGAGCCGTGCTGCGTGATTCCACTGGTCCCTGCTGTCTTCTGGGACCTGTTTGTCTCCCAGAAGACAGCGGGGGAGGGGGGGGGGAGTAGGCGCCGTGTGGCGTAGTGGGAGCACGAAGTGGGAGCAAATACCTGTATTACACAGGTATCTGCTCCCTCCTGCCCCTGAAAGGTGCCAAATGAGACACCGGGGGGGGGGATTCCAAAAAGCGTAAGTTCCATTTTTGGGTGGAACTCCGCTTTAAAACTGGCCACTCTCTCCTACCGCCAATTCCAACTCCTATTACAGATCACTACAGCCACGAAACAAACAATTGCCAAAGCTTGGAAATCCCCGTCCTTAATAAATTGCTGAAACTAAAAATAGAGTCAATCAAGCAATGATCCATGCCAAAACAGAGCATGGATTAAGACAAAATATCCAGCCTTGAGAATATATGGAATATATAGAATCCCTGGGTGACTCACTTTTTGCTTTCCAATTTGATGCTTCCCTACTAAGACCTATCGGTAATCTCGATTTATAATTCCATTCTCTGCATTCATGGTGTGTGTTTATTACCATGTACTACCCGGGGACTCCGACTACCTCTCATCTCTTTCTTCCATATCTATTTTTTCTCCTACCTAAGATTACTTTTTCTTTTATCTTCTTTCTCTCTTCTACTTTTTCCCCTATTCTCTCTCTCCTCTTTCAATTTACTCTTTATATAGTTCTGGTAGCAGAACTTTTATTTCCTTGGTTATCATTATACAAATTGTACATAGTTCCAATATGTAGTATAGGATTTTAGATTCTATAATATTTTTTTTTTTTTTTTAATTTAAAAACTATGCTCTTGATAATAATTAAGACCTTTTTTTTTTTTTTTATCTGAGGTCATCTTATATTAACCTGGTCTATGTTGGTTTTATCCTCACTTATAAAATGTATGTCGCAATCTTTTGAGTAGTTAGATCCATGCTAAACTTGTTTTAGTTAAACTACTTTTAGTTTATGTTGGAACTACAACTCAATATTATTACCATATATGTGATCTTTTCTTTTGCTGCCACCATATGTACTTATGTATACTAATTGTTAAAATTCAATAAACAAATTTGACAAGAAAAAAATCAACATGTAACAAAAGACACATTGGCAATACTAAACCAGTAGGAGGCAGCAATGCATTAACTGTCCTTAAAGTGACACTAAAGGTCATTTTTTTTTTTTTTTTTTTTTTTTAAATAACAAACATATCATACTTACGTCCACTGTGCAGCTCGTTTTGCACAGAGTGGCCCCGATCCTCGACTTCTGGGAAGACAGGCAGCTCTTTCAGCTCCTCCCCACATCAGATAAACTCTAGGAGAAGCGCTCTCCGGGGGGGTTACCTTGTGGGCGCGCTCCCGAGTCCATCATTCGGCGTCCATAGAGGCCGAATGCAGGACTCGGCCCCGCACCCCGGCGCTCGCACCATTGGATTTGATTGACAGCAGCGGGAGCCAATGGCTGCGCTGCTATCAATCTATCCAATCAACAGCCGAGAACCCCAGGCAGAGAGACAGCGCGTCCCCATGGGTCAAGTTCGAGGGGTCAGGTAAGTAAAACGGGGAGAGGGGGGCGAACACTGCCAGGTGTTTTTTCACCTTAATGCATGGGATGCATTAAGGTGAAAAAACACAAACCTTTACAACCCCTTTAAAGCGGGGTTCCCATTTAAAAAAAAATAAAAGCCAGCAGCTACAAATACTGCAGCTGCTGACTTTTAATCAGACACTTACCTGTCCCAGGGTCCAGCGATGTGGGGGATCGAAGCCCTGCTCGTCACCCCCCCCCCCCCCCCCTCCGCGGCACCGGCATTTTAACTGTGGGCGCCAGGCCGTGGCTTCACAGCCGGGCACCCACTGTGCATGCGCAAGCCGCGCTGCGCGCCGTCACTAGCCCCGCAATCATCTAGGACCGGTCACGTGTCCCAGATGATTGACAAGAGGGAGGGTGGAGAGGCGATCTCCCCTCCTGCGCCGAGGTAAGTGACATCAGGAGCCCAGGCACCGAAGGAGACAGACTACGAGGGACCCCCTAGCAACAGGCATTTAGAGGTGAGTAAAAAAAAAAAAAAAAATTTCTCCAAATGTTTTTTTTTTATTTTTTTAAGCACATTACTAATTTTTTTTTTTTGGGGGGGGGGGGGGGGGGTGGAACTCCACTTTAAAGACCAACTCTGGGCAAAATGAAAAAAATAAATCCTATACAGTGGGGCTTTGCCTGCACTGCAAGGGTTAACTGCTTGTTTTTCAGGGGAGAGAAAAAAAGCTTAAACTCACCGGATCCTCTGATACACGTGCAAACGGCACTCCCCCACAATCCAACAGTAGACTGTTCCTGACATCCTCATGTCCTGCAGGTCTATGGACTAGATGACATCAGAGCCAGTTCACTGCTCAAGCCTGCTAGACCATGGGGGGGGGGGGTGCGGGGGGTGCAGGAGCTGCAAGGACCAGGCAGCTGCTCCTGCTGTGGTCAATCGAAGCCAGTGAGGAGGTATTGGGGGGTGGGGCAGAGCCATAATGTGTCAATTGACACAGGCAGCGTGGCTGAGGATTGAGCTTGCAGCTGTACCACCATAGGAAGCATACTGAGAAAAGGAGGAGCCAGGAGGGCCAGAAAAGGAGGATTGGGGGAATTGGCCAAAGCAGAAAAGTATAAACCTGTTATTTTTTTTTTTCGAGTTTACAATTACTTTAGTCGAGTGTTTCCGAAGGTAATAGGTGGCGTAAGATTATTTTTTATATTCTACCAAACATGGTAGAACCCAAAAACAGGTATTTACTACAATTTTTTGATGATGCAAAAACACAATACTTGGGTTTGAAAAACTGCCGCACAAATATTATAACCTAAACATATCAACACCCACCACTTAATTCTCTGGCACATGTGCTTAAAGAGTTTGGGGTTTCTAAGTATTTTTTTTTTAGCAAAAAGTTTTATGTTTTTTTTGTTTCTTTGTTTTTTTTTTTTTACATGGAGAGGAATGTTAGAATTAGCCCCGATGTTAACACATTTTCCCAATCCTAATAACTTTTTTATTTTTCTCTTTCTGTCGCAGGTGTTTGCAGAGTTCAACAGAACAGGCGCCACAAATCTGCAGAATAACTTTTTTTGGCGCCCTGGATTGCTACACACCACGCTTTGTCACATTCTTCAGGTCCAAAAAGAGGAAGCGTTGGCGAGACATTGTCCATGTTTGTGCAGCAAATTAATTCAGAGTTGAGTCTATTGCAACCCTCTTTTGTTTGTTCTCAATTTGCAAAACACCTTGAAATATTCACTTTGTGAAAAAAACCAAAAACATGTTATACTTACCTGCTCTGTGTAGTGGTTTTGCACAGAGCAGCCCGGATCCTCCTATTCTTGAGTCCCTTGCTGGCACTCCTGGCCCCTCCCTCCTGCTGAGTGCCCCCACAGCAAGCAGCTTACTATGGGGGCACCCGAGCTGAGGCTTTGTGTGTCCATTTAGACACAAAGTTGTGGTTTGGCCCCACCCCCTCTCTCCTCATTGGCTGACTGACTTTGAATGCAGTGGAAGGCAATGGTGCCCCGCTGCTGTCTCAGCCAATGAGGAGAGAGTCACGGCCAGCCAAGACTCTCCCGAAACATTGCTGGATCGAGATGTGGCTCAGGTAAGTATTAGGTGGGCTGCTGCACAGGGTAATGCATTTGTTAACCTAAAAAAAATGGATCCTGTCCCTTTTAACCACTTGCTTACTGGGCACCTAAACCCCCCTCCTGTCCAGACCAATTTTGAGCTTTCAGCGCTGTCGCACTTTGAATGACAATTGCGCGGTCATACAACACTGTACCCAAATGAAATTTTTATCATTTTTTTCCCACAAATAGAGCTTTCTTTTGGTGGTATTTAATCACAGCTGGGATTTTTATTTTTTGCTAAACAAACAAAAAAATATGGAAATTTTTGAAAAAAAAAAAAAAATCATGTTTAATAGTTTGTTATAAAATTTTGCAAACAGGTAATTTTTCTCCTTCATTGATATGCGCTGATGAGGCGGCACTGGTGGGCACTGATAGGCTGCACTGATGGGCACGGATAGGCACAGATAAGGCGGCACTGATGAGCACAGTTAAGGCGGCACTGATGGGGACAGATAAGGCGGCACTGATGGGGACAGATAAGGCGGCACTAATGGCCACGGATGGGTGGCACAGATGGGTGGCACAGATGGGTGGCACGGATGGGTGGCACGGATGGGTGGCACAGATGGGTGGCACGGATGGGCACTGATAGGTACCACTGATGGGCGGCACTGATGGGGGGCACTGATGGGGGGCACTGATGGGCACTTATGGGCACTGGTAGGTGACACTGATGGGCACTGATAGGTTGCACTGATGTGGGTGCTGATGGGTGGCACTGATGTGGGTGCTGATGGGTGGCACTGATGGGTGGTACTGATGGGATGCACTGTGGGCACTGATGGGTGGCACTGTGGGCACTGATGGGTAGCACTGTGGGCACTGATGGGTGGCGCTGATTGATGGCACTGTGCCGATCACGGCGATCATCTAACACAGGGCAATAGGCAGCATTGCTGCCTATTGCCTTGTGTTAGATGATCGCCGTGATCGGGACTGATGTCCCGATCACGGCCGCCGGTGATCGGGTTTCTTTTTCCTCCTCGCGCTGTCAGCGCGAGGAGGAAAAATAGCCGATTACCGGCTCTGTTTACATCACATGATCAGCTGTCATTGGCTGACAGCTGATCATGTGGTAAGGGGTCGGGACCAACCCCTTACTCTGATCTGTGATCAGGCGAGTCTCATAGACTCGCTGATCACCGAGCGCACCGCGCGCGCCCTGCAGGGGGCGCGCAGGCCGCTCGTGCACGACGTCAGTAGACGTAGTCCCGGCAATTTAGATCCGCGCTGTTGCCGCCATTTGGCAATGGCCTGGATCTGAAGCTGTTAAAGCATGTTATACAGCAGGGATATGCAATTAGCGGACCTCCAGCTGTTGCAGAACTACAAGTCCCATGATGCAAAGCAAGACTTTTACAGCCACAAGCATGACACCCAGAGGCATGATGGGACTAGTTTTGCAACAGCTGGAGGTCCGCTAATTGCATATGCCTGTTATACAGCACAGTGCTTGTGCTGTGTAATTTGGCCCCTTGTATCACCTGCCAGTTTCTGCCTCCCCCCCTGTAAACTGACCATGGTATATCATGGCTGCTGAGCCCTGGCACCATGGTCAGTTTACGTGCCTCCGTCAGCCAATCTCACATTAAAGAGGACCTGTCATGCTTTTTTCTATTACAAGGGATGTTTACATTCCTTGTAATAGGCATAAAAGTGACCCCAATTTTTTTTTTTTAAAAAGGACAGTGTAAAAAAAAAAAAAAGTAAAATACATAAGAAAAAAAATTCAAGCGCCCTGTCCCGCCAAGCCCGCACGCAGAAGCAAACGCATAAGTAAGTCGCGCCCACATATGAAAACGGTGTTCAAACTACACATGTGAGGTATCGCCACGATCTTTAGAGTGAGAGGAATACTTATAGCACTAGATCTCCTCTGTAACTCTACACATATAACCTAAAATAGACATTTTAAAATGTCTCCTATGGAGATTTCTATGGGTCAAAGTTTGTCACCATTCCATGAGCGGGCGCAATTTTGAAGCTTGACAGGTTGGGTATCAATTTACTCGGCGTAACATTTATTTTTCACATTATAAAAAAAAAATTGGGCTAACTTCACTGTTGTCTTGTTTTTTAAGTCAAAAATGTGTATTTGTTTTTCTGTAACCTGTTTTCAAGAGACTAATGTTAACTGACATCACAGAGCCCGGAAACCTTAGTGTGCTGTGTTACTTTTAGATTTATTGTAATGTTCAAGTTGGCCAACTGCATCAAAATGATCTGTACTTACATGGCCAGTTTTTACATCTCTATAATTATATGCAATGAGTTCATTCCATGTAAGTACAGATCACTTTGAGGCAGATGGTCAGCTTTAATCTCAATTATGATATATGCAACGAGTTTAGAAAAAGACAATCCCCTGATGGTAGACTTTTAAGGCACGTGAAAAGTAAAATAGTGTTTTGGTACAAAAATAATTTATTGAGTGTATACTATAAAATCATGTCAATCATCTAACATATAATATCCGGAATGCATATTTAAGAACAATGTACATGCCGTAGTATAAAATGCTCTTGCACCCAACGTGTTTCGGAGTGTGCATATCTCCTTCTTCAGGGGTGGGTATAAGCAAGAGAAATTTCTATTATATATGTAGTGAATTGCTGAACTAGTATTATGTATAATCACAATTAAGAACTGTGGAAAGGTAGGTCTGCCAGAAAGATTCTCGACTCCAAAACAAGAAGGCTCTTAATGTGCGTGTTTTTAAAAGACTTTTTAAATATCCATGCCCGATCAAAAAACAAAAGTATTCGACCCCCCCACCACCACACAAAAATGGAGAGAGGGCACAACAAAAGGGTGTGTTCTGAGGTTACACTGGAGCCAAATGGCAAGTCCTGAAGGTAGCCGTTGAAGAACCAACAGAATGATAGTTGTAATGTATAGGAAGCTGATCGTGGCTTCACACTCGAGAGTTGCTTTAGTTCTGACAGCTCAGACCGGCATCCAGTAGCATAATGCAGTGGATGCGGTACATGCGGTACATGTTGAAGATTCCTGCGCAGACAAAATCCGCACATGATACCAGTTTTGTGGTGTGAACAGGGCACAAAACAATGGTTTTCATTGTGCTCTTGCAGAAAAAAAGGTGCAGAAAAACTCACGTCTCTGTACACGGTGCGATTAAGGCCTAAAGAATGTTTTCAAAAGCGAGTTGTTATGGAACAAAATTTTAAAGAACAATGTCATTTCTTATAACAGTAAGAAAAAAAAAAAATCATATTTGAATTGTGTCATTTATTTTATGTGTAACTGAGAATGGAACCACTTGCCCTGCGGTAGGTTTTACCCTTTCATGACCAGGCCATTTTTGTTATTCAGCACTGTGCTACTTTAACTGACAATTGTGCGTTTTTTTTTTACACAAATAGCGCTTTCTTTTGGCGGTATTTGATCACCACTTTTTTTTTTTTTTTAATAGATATAATTTGTTATAAAACATCCAATAAAAATTTCTTAATAAAGAAAAGAAAAAAATATAATTCCTTTTAATATGTATTCTGATACATGTCTCTGGTAAAAAACAAATCCAAATAAGTGTATATTAATTGGTTTGTGTGAAAGTTATAGCGTCTACAAATATAGAATTTACACAGCTATAGGTCCTGTAATGGCAGTGACCAGTGACGTACAGTGTGATTGTGATAGTGTGGTGGGCAATCTGGAGCTAACACACAGGCTGGGAGGGACACTAACTGGCTGACACCAATAGTGACACTAATACAGCGATCAGTTAATAATACTGTATAAAGCGTAGTTCCGCCAAAATTATTATTTAAAATACTGCAGCTGCTGACTTTTAAAATATAGACACTTACCTGTCCAGGGCGCCCGCGATGTCATCACCCGAAGCCGACCCGTCCCTCGGCTCTCGGATGCAGGCGCCGCCATCTTCGGTAAGGGAATTTAGGAAGCGAAGCCTTGCGGCTTCACAGCCTGGTTCCCTACTGTCTTCTGGGACCTTTGTGTCTCCCAAAAGACAGCGGGGGGGGGACGGAGGAGGGGCCGGACATGGCGTAGATCACTGCGGAGCCTGCGGCGATCTATGCCCGGAAGTGGGAGCAAATACCTTTAGCGCCCGCATATGAAAACGGTGGTAAAACCACACATGTGAGGTATCGCAGCGACCGGTAGAGCGAGAGCAATAATTCTAGCCCTAGACCTCCTCTGGCAAAATATGCAACCTGTAGAATTTTTTAAACGTCGCCTATGGAGATTTTTGAGGGTAAAAGTTTGACGCCATTCCACGAGCGGACGAAATTTTCAAGCGTCACATGTTGGGTATCAATTTACTTGGCGTAACATTATATTTCACAATATAAAAAAAATTGGGCTAACTTTACTGTTGTCTTATTTTTTTATTCAAAAAAGTGAATTTTTACCAAAAAAAGTGCGCTTTTAAGACCGCTGCGCAAATACGCTGCAAAAAAAAGTGTTGCAATGACCGCCATTTTATTCTCTAGGGTGTTAGAAGAAAAACCATATATAATGTTTGGGGGTTCTAAGTAATTTTCTAGCAGAAAAACCTGTTTTAAACATGTAAACACCTAAAATCCAAAACGAGGCTGGTCCTTAAGTGGTTAATAATTGCTGAAACTAAAAATAGAGTCAATCAAGCAATGATCCATACCAAAACAGAGGCTATAACTCAAGATGAAATATCCAACCTTGAGAATATATGAAAGGTGCCAAATGTGACACCGGAGGGGGGGGATCCGATCAGCGGAAGTTCAATTTGTGGGTGGAACTCCGCTTTAATGACACTGGCTGGGAAGGGGTTAATGTCTACGAGCAATAAAGGGGTTATCTGTGAAGTGTAATGTGTGTCATATCTGTGCTGCTGTTAACAGATATAGTTGTAGAGGAGAAGAAGCAGCCAGATCCCTGTGCTCTGAACAGAGTCCCGTGTCTTTGTAAATGTGATTTGAAAGAGCTGGTCAGCAGGTTTCAGCCACAATCGTTGGCTGAAACCTGTTGATTAACTTGTGACGCCTCCTTAACCCAGAAGTAGGCCTATGCCGTACAGTTACATGGTCTGGCCTGCCTGTGCCGCTTGTTCGCTGTAAAATTTGGGCAAGTGGCAAGAGGTCAATGTAAAATGGATGTTTGGAAAAAAACAAGATAACACATGTAACACTTACTTGGTCTTTTTTAAAGTGGTTGCAAACCTTTACAGACCACTTTGTGCTACAGGCATGCGCGCGGGAGCCGTCAGTCACGGCACACGCTGGGGGGAAGAAACGGCACGGTGGTCCGTTTCTTCACAGCCCATGCGCCGATGACGACGTTGGTGCACTACAAGTGAAATATCTCCTAAGTGGCACACGTTTAGGAGATATTTCCACTACCTATAGGTAAGCCTTATTCTAGGCTTACCTATAGAAAAAAGACAAACAAAAGGGTTTACAACCACTTTAAAGTAGCGCTCTGCCGAATAACAAAAAAAAGGCCTGGTCAGGAAGGGGGTAAAACCTTCCTGAGGTCAAGTGGCCAAGTATACAGTGCAATGATCTGCCTTATTGGATACAAATTGATCACATAGCCCAGATAGGTCCTTCTTTTACATCGTTTTGTTAGATCAAAGGTTGGTTGTACATAGAGTGTATGGTCAGATTGTAATGTATATGGTGAGTCTTATGCCGCGTACACACGAGCGGACTTTACGGCAGACTTTGCCCGGCGGACTTTTCGACGGACTTTATGACGGACTTTCCGAATGAACGGACTTGCCTACACACAATCCACCAAAGTCCGTCGAATTCGTACGTGATGACGTACGACCGGACTAAAACAAGGAAGTTCATAGCCAGTAGCCAATAGCGTGGCTTTTTGTCCGCCGAACTAGCATACAGACGAGCGGACTTTTCGACCGGACTCGAGTTCGACGGATAGATTTAAAACATGTTTCAAATCTAAGTCCGTCCAACTTTTGAGCAAACAAAGTCCGCTGGAGCCCACACACATCGAATTGTCCGGCGAAATCCCGTCTGCCGGGCAAAGTCTGCCGTAAAGTCCGACCGTGTGTACACGGCATTAAACAAATTTTCTATTAGCAAACTTATAATGTTAACATTAGATAAAGTAGGATTTAGTTATTTTGTTCTATCAAAAAAATTAAGGCTAATCTGCCACAAACCTATAGACCTGTGAGAGAAACCTCAGATAGAAGTTGCCATTCGTTGCCCTGAGATGTGACGTCATCTTGCCCTTCACGGCCCTCAAACTCAAATAAAATCATAGAATGACAGCTTCCATCTGAGGCTTCTCTCACAGGTCTAAAACTTTGTGGTAGATTCAGTTAATACCTTGACAGTCACGTTGAAGGCCGGCTGAGGCTTGGTCACTTCCTGGCTTCAGTCAGGTCACTCTCCCAGCCCACTGATCTGGTTTAAAGAAGATTTCAGGTTATAACACATTGCTTTAAAATTGTTCCTCTCCAGTTGAAAATATGAAATGCAGCAGTACTCGTGTAGCTGTGCGTGTAATCTGAGCTTCAGTGATTCAGTTATATAAACAGCCTACAATACATATTACCTTTAAAGTGGACCTTTCACAAAAACTGCAAGTTCCCCTAATTTAGTGAGCAGCGCTGAAGGGGGAAGGGGGGAGGGGCGAGGGGGGGGGGCCCGGGCACACAGGGGGGAATCAGATGTGGGCAGCATAGGGAGGGGGATCAGGGCAGCAGGACAATTACAGAACGATGCTCTGTATCTGTGTCTCTCCCTCCAGCAGCTGAAAGCCAGTCCCCCCCCCCTCCCTCCCGTCGGCTTTCAGCTGCTGGAAGGAGAGACACAGACACAGCGCATCGTTCTGTAATTTTCCTCCTGTCCCGCCGCATTGATCCCACTCCCTGTGCTGCCCACATCTGATTCCCCCCCTGTGTGCCTGGGCCCGACCTCATCCCCCCGCAGCGGTACCGGCTGCTGCGGGTGCACAGGCAGATAGAGAGAGTGGGGGAAAAAAGCAGGTAAATATGTCATTTACTGGCCCCTTCCTTTCCTGAAATGGACACAGTGAGCGATTGATGTCTCAAAGTAGAGATGTCAGGGGCCGTTTAGACCCCTGATATTTCATCCAAGCACACCCCTAACCCACACCCCCACCCCCCATCAACAGTGTTGTAAAAAAAAAAAGTTAAAAAAATCATTTTAAAAAATCTTAAAAATAAATTTTAAGTCTTTTTTTAAATTGTAAAAAAAAAAAAAAAAAAAAATTATTGTAAAAAATTGTGATTTTCGTAATTTGGAGTGCAGTGATGGTGAACCTTGGCACCCCAGATGTTTCGGAACTACATTTCCCATGATGCTCCACTACACTGCAGAGTGCATGAGCATCATGGGTAATGTAGTTCCAAAACATCTGGGGTGCCAAGGCTTGCCATCACTGCCCTAGTGGAAAGGGGGGGGGGGGGCCCTGTCAGGTAGGCTCTATGGGGCCCTGTGATTTCTTCTCAATCTTAATTTTATTAGAAAATTATTATACAAATAGACAAATATGCATACGTTAATGGCATAATCATACCATCAGTCAATTTATAAATACATTATACAAGCTTACATAACAAAAAAACAACAAAAAATTAAAATAATAATAATAAAAAAAAAAAGATGGGGGAAAATGATGGCAACACGTAAAGATCATGTAAAGAATAAAGATTATTATGTCTTATTTAGATTCTGCTCAAGTTCCCATAAATCATTCTCATTTCCTGATGACTCCCTTAAAATTCATGTGCCAGGAGGGTCTCCATCCTCTCAATGTAATCAATTTCCATTATCCATTCCTTCACTGATGGGGATTGTATTGATCGCCAATGTC
The DNA here is from genome assembly GCA_037952835.1 of Lithobates septentrionalis. Taxonomy (NCBI): domain Eukaryota; kingdom Metazoa; phylum Chordata; class Amphibia; order Anura; family Ranidae; genus Lithobates; species Lithobates septentrionalis. The sequence goes on along the minus strand of JBBDGP010000049.1, from coordinate 890,944 downwards.
GCGGGATAACCTATCTTGCTGCTGTTAACCAGTGTCTAAGTAGACCCTTTTTAATATTTCTATAGTAGCCTGGGAGAATGGCTAGCAGAGTAATCTGTGGTGTATTGGGGACTAGCTCTCCTGTAACTGTAGTGTGCAGCTGCATGATCCTGTCCCAAAAATTATGAATTTGGGGGCATTCACACCAAATGTGTATCAACGAACCCTTGGCAGAATGACACCGCCAACATATGTCAGATGCATCTGGGTGTATACGCTGCAGGGATGCTGGACATCGATACCAACGAGAAACGAGCTTATAGGAGGCCCTGTGATTTCTAACAGCACCCCCGCCTTCGGTGATATACCTACCTTCCTTGTAGAGCGTCGACCGTACTTCTCTGGATGAAGCTGAGAGAAGCGGGCAGTCAGGTCTCTGAGCTATTCTTCATCACATCATGCCAGGCTCAAGCAACCCACCTACCAGCATTTATGGACAATAAGAATAAAAGAACCGTGTTTATATAGAGTCAGGAATTACCGTATATACTCGAGTATAAGCCGAGTTTCTCAGCACATTTTTTTGTGCTGAAAATGCCCCCCTCGGCTTATACTTGAGTCAAGCACTTCTCTGCAACAGAGAATGACATTTTCCGAACTGACTTTGGTGCCCCGTATCTCAGGGCCACTTGGTGCTAGGAACCCCAAATTTGGTGTGGTATGAAAACCCAGTGGAACGAGCACTACAACATATCCAAAGGTTGGGATTCCTAGCCCCAAGTGGCCCCGAGAAAAGAAAGAAAAAGAGAAGAGCTTGACATTTTCCAAACGGACTTTGGGGCCCCCGTATCTTGGGGCCACTTGGTGCTAGGAATCCCAGCTTTGGATATGTTGTAGTGCTCGTTCCACTGGGTTTGCACACCAAATTTGGGGTTCCTAGCACCAAGTGGCCCCGAGATACAGGGGCCCCGAATTCGGTCAAATGTGTCCCAACTGCAGCAATGTCATTTCCAGACCCTTTGGGTCCAGAGACCCCAAATTTTGGCTGCAGCTAGGGGGCATCTAGGAACCCTTAACTCTTGAATATAAAGGAAATAGCTGTGCAGCTATTTCCTATATATTTGATGTTATATGTATGTATTTCATTTATTATTTGCAGCTCTATATTCATTTTTAGCTTAATTTATTTTGTTAGGGGCGCGGTATTCCCCCCTTTTCTTCCTTAACTCTTGAATTTCGGGGGACCTATGGCTTCAAATGGGCACAGTGAGGCTGCAAATGGGCACAGTGAGGCTGCAAATGGGCACAGTGAGGCTGCAAATGGGCATTGTTGACCCTCTTTTCCACTTACAGTAGCTGCGCGTTTCTCACCCTAGGCTTATACTCGAGTCAATACGTTTTCCCAGTTTTTTGTGGTAAAATTAGGTGCCCCGGCTTGTATAACCTGAATCCTACAGAAAAGAGTTTGCTTTTGAAGAGATCATAGTGATCGGATGCAGCATGGCCACAAGCTTTAACCATCTCCTGTTGAATGCTTGCAAGCACAAAATTACATTATGCGTTTATAACTTGAAACCGGATATCTCATGGAGTATGGCTTTAATAGAAGTGCACACACACACAACAATCCAGCCAGTGTTTTATAATTGCAGGCACAAGCTCCTTCTCCTTCCTGATGAGGAACGCAGTGGGGGCTGAACTTATAATAAATAAATTAAATCAGAGCAGAGGATCATTGTGGGAGAGAGCTGGAGCAGTCACAAGTTGGGTTCTATATCTAGAACGGGTTTTATACTTGTATTCATCGATGGTTCGTATCCACCATTCTAAAATGAGAGCTCTTATGTTTAATACTCCCGGTCACTCCTGTCAGTGATAACAACAGCGCTCGCCCCCGACATCCTCTTCGCCGCTCAGCCTGGTCGTTGATTGGCTAGAGTGGATGGATTGAAAGCAGCGCAGCCATTGGCTCGCGCTGCTGTCAATCACATCCAATGACGCGACGCGGCGCGGCGGGGGGGGGGGGCGGAGCCGAGTGATACAGTGAGCGGCTATGGCCGCCGGCTGTATCACGGTGCGCGCCAGCAAGCACTCAACACCATGCGAGGGAGCTGGCATGAAGGTGTTGAGTCCTTGCGGGGGGGAGCCGTGAGAGCCGCCGAGGGACCCCAGAAGACCAGGTTCGGGGCCACTCTGTGCAAAACGAGCTGCACAGTGGAGGTGAGTATAACATGTTTATTATTTAAAAAAAAAAAAAAAAAAAAAGTAAAGTGATCCTTTAAGAAAAACTATTGCACCAGCGGCTACCTGGCGCCTCCCTCTCCCTTCCCTGTTGTCCCCTCTGCAATTGCCCCTCCTCCGATCTCCCTGCTGTCCGGGTCCCCCTGTGTGCGGTCTTAGTAACCCACTGCCTGCGGGGATGGCGGCGACATAGCAATCCCAGGAGGAAGGGGGGCCCTGGCCTAGGCCAGAAACCTGGAAGTGCAAAAAAGAGGTACAATGGTAAAAAACTGAATAAGGTCCCTTTCACACGAGAGGTCTGATTGGGTCCGCCTGTCTGTTTTTCAGGCAGACCTGATTGGACCCTCCATTCACCTCTAAGGAGCAGCGGATATAAATGGACTTGTGTCCGTTCAAACCCGCCTACCTCCAATCCAGCACAAACAAAGGGAAGGGGATCGGGTCGGAGGGTAGACGGGTGTAAACAGACAGCCAGTCCGTATGCATCCAACTGCCCATAGAGCATAACAGGGCTCTGTCTGTCTCTACTCTGCATAAACTGAGCGGACACGGACTGCCATCCTCCCGCTCTGCGGACAGATCCCATGCTGAGGAAACTGGAGTTAAGTGGAATCCGACCCGTGTGAAAGGGGCCTAACAACATTTTTGTAAAGGGGGGGGGGGCAGAATACAATTGTCATTTGAGTTTAGTTCCCACTCCATGCAAAACGTCGTACCCGTACATCGGTACTTTGACGCTAAATACCATTGTTATGGCAGCCGCTAGCTGCCATAACCCCCGATGTTTTCGGGAAGGCCGTGCGTTTCTCTTTGAGACAAAAGCGGTCTCCGTGGCGGATTCGCCGCAAGATCACTTTTATCGTGGCGGGAGAGGTGCCAGTCGTCTCCGCTGCTTACCGGACGCGCCGGTAGCGTTGGAGATGATCGCATCCTGTCACCACCCCACTGCCTGGATGCCGAGTGAGGGGAAGATGGCCCCCGCTCAACTCCATAGCATTGGAGGGCGGAAGCGACGTCACTTCCACCCAATGCTCTTAAAAGGAGATATTTTTTTTTTTGCATTTTAGTGTAAATATGAGATCTGAGGTCTTTTTGACCCCAGATCTCGCTTGAAAGACCGATGCGCAAATACGATGTGACTGAAAGTATTTCAACGACCGCCATTTTATTCTCTAGGGTGTTAGAGAATAATATATATAACCTTTGGGGGTTTAAGTCATTTTCTAGCAAAAAAAAAATGATTTTAACTTGTACACACCGAGTCTGAAAAATGGGCTCGGTCCTTAGGTGGTTAAGCAGGCCATACTTGTAGTGCACTGAAAAGAAAATTCCGATGCCGAAACCGAAAATTGAGAATGCACTTGGCCAAAAACTGAAATGGACAGTATTTAAATTTTTTTTAAATGTAATTAATGTGACTAGCATTTTTGCGTTGAAGTCAATGGCACGCAATTTTGCACTGAAGGCACTACAGGGCGTTTTTGCATTGAAGTCAATGGCACGTGATCTTGCATTGAAGTCAATGGGAAGCGACTTTGCATCGAAGTCACTGCGGGGCGTTTTTGCATTAAAGTCAATGGGAAGTGATCTTGCATTGAAGTTAAAGCGGAGTTCCACCCAAAAGAGGAACTTCCGCTCATCTGATTCCTCCCCCCCTCCGGTGTCACAATTGGCACCTTTCAGGGGGGAGGGGGGTGCAGATACCTGTCTACTACAGGTATTTGCACCCACTTCCTGGAATAGACTCCCACAGGAGTCACGCCCCCCCCCCCCGCTGTCTCCCGGGAAACACACAGGTCCCAGGAGAAAGCCTGGACCACTTAGGACGTGCAGCACGACTCACGCATGCGCAGTAGGGAACCAGGAAGTGAAGCCACAACACTTCACTTCCTGAATCCCTAACAGAGAATGGCGGCGGCAGCAGCCGAGAGCCGAGCAATTCATTGGCTTTGGCTGCTGACATCGCTGGACCCTGGGACAGGTAAGTGTCCATTTATTAAAAGTCAGCAGCTGCAGTATTTGTAGCTGCTGGCTTTTAATAATTTTTTTTTAGGTGGACTCCCTCTTTAATGGGGCACAATTTCGCATTGAAGTCACTAGGAGGCGATTTTGCATTGAAGACTATGGGACACGATTTTTAATTGAAGTCTATAGGATGTGATTTTGCATTGAAGTCTATAGGATGCGATTTTGCATTGAAGTCTATAGGATGCGATTTTGCATTGAAGTCTATGGCATGCAATTATGCATTGAAGTCACTAGGGGGCGTTTTTGCATTGGAGTCTATGGGACGTGACTTTGAATTCAAGTCTTTAGACCACGACTTTGCATTGAAGTCTAGGGGACGCGACTTTGCCTTGACGTCCCTAGGAGACATTTTGGATTGAAGTCTATGGGACACAATTTTGCATTAAAGTCTATGTGGTACGATTTTGCATTGAAGTCTAAGGGACACAACAGCATGCCATTATCCACACCTTTGTTTTTTTTTTTAAATCGGCAAATGCTGATAACCCTATTTTCGGGCCATTTATTTTGGACGGCCGATATATCAGTACATCCCAAGGACATACATGTTACAATCTGGCTGTACAATCTCTGCACAAATCTGCCTTCTTTTTTTCCAAAACTAGGAAGACGGGCATAGCGTTATTTCAGGTTTTATGGTTTCAAACCAAAATGTTTCAGTATATTTTGATCTTCCCTGTGCCTGTATATCTGTATTATCTTGGTACATTTGTATTTGCTACCATGTCATGATAAAAAAATTCTAAATAAAGAATTTAAAAAAAACCTAAGATTACTACTCCCTAGACATGTGCACAGCCGAAAAATTTATTCGTTTTCGTTTCATTCGTTTTTTTCGTAAATTCGACAATTTGAAAAATTCGTAAATTCGAGAAAATTCGTAAATTAGAAAAATTCGTAAATTTGAAAATTTGTAAATTCGAAGATTCGGAATTTGTAAATTCGAAGATTCGGAATTTGTAAATTCGAAAATTCGGAGATTCATAATTTGGAAATTCGTAAATTCGAAAATTTGTAATTTCAAAAAAATCGGAATTCCTAAAGTCGTAAATTCGGAATTTCAAAAATTCGAAAATTAGAAAATCAGAAAATTCAAAAATAAGAAAGGAAAATCCGAAAATTAGAAAGAACGGAAATCCAAAAATAGAAAAATTAGAATGAACTAACTAACTAATAATAACTAATAAATTATAGGTATTGGAATTTCTTTTCAAATTTGGCTGTTAGTGAACGTAACAAATACGAATTTATCTGAAGTTACGAATTATCCGAAAAAAAGAATGCTAAACAAATGGAACGGAATGAAATAATAATAAATAATAATAATACTTTTTTATTATTATTGTTATTTATTATTAATTCGTTACGTTCCATTCCTTTAGATACGGCATTCGTTAGTACGAACTTCGGATAAATTTGTATTTGTTACGTTCACAAACAACCAAATTTGAAAGGAAATTCCAATACCTATAATTTAATAGTTAGTAATAGTTGACTTATTATTAGTTACTATTTCAGATTTTCGGGTTTTTGAATTTTCATTCTTTTGAATTTTCAAATTTTCACTTTTTTTTGGCTTGCCGAAATTCCGAATTTTTTGATTTCGGATTTTTGAATTTCCGATTTCTCGAATATCCGAAATTTAGATTTTTCGGATCTCTGGCGCCATCATATTGGATGTAGGACCAGTATGAAAGTGTTGTGTGAACCTGCGCATGTGCAGTGGGGGGGGGGGGCTGAGAACCATTAGCAAGTCACAGCCGGCCCCTGACTGCACATGCGTAAGATCACTCAGCGCTTTCAAACTGGTCCCGCAGCCTCCCGGAACATGGGATGTATGATAAGTCCCAGGGGGTTGCAGGTGAAGATTTATTCTTACTTTAAAGTGCCACAAAACCAACATCATAAAAAACTACCAACAAATGGTGGATTACATGCTGTTCATACTCACTCAGTCACTATGAGATACATTTTCCGTATTCTACAAAAAAAAACCTGGTTGATCCTGCTACTCTCCATCTCCCCTTTCTGTCCATGTCCCCAATTCAGTGAGGGATTTTGCAGCTGTGGTGACAACTCTGCACATGCTCAGTTTTCAGTGCGTTTCTATGCTGAGCATTTCCTCCCTATCACATCTGAGCAGCCCATGTGACTATAGAGTCACACATGTGGGCGTATACACAGTGCTAAATAACAGTCCAATCCCTCCCTCCTCCTCCATGCCCACTAACCAGCCAAACACAATGGGGGCCGGATATTACATGTAGATGGATGGAGGCTTCACCTCCCTCTAGTTCTAAGACACGGGCTGGAGGGGCGTGACACAGCCTGTGACTGGCGTGAATCCACCCACACCATGGTATTGCCAAAAAATAATAAGCATTTGATTTCAAATATATATTTATATGCCAATTTAAAACAGTTTATTGGAATAATTAATTTTACTCTGTATTCCAAAGGCTGATTTTTTTTATTTTTATTTTGAACGTGTGACCAGCAGCAGAGGACAAGAAGCTCCTCCTGCTTATCTTTCCCTGCAGACAGGCTGGGAGAGAGCCGGGTCATGTGACAGATGGATATTGATCAGGAAAAAGGTACTTAGATGTTTTTTTTTTAATATAAAATAATTACAGTGCCGTCATCCACATACAGAAAGAGAAGGGGCTATGTAAAATAAACAGTGTGTGTTTAGTATCACTTTAAAAATGTAGATCCATCTTGCAAGGCAAGAAATCCTGACTGCGGGGTCATCAGACAGGGCTGGGCCGAGGGGCAGAAAGAAGAAAAGAAGGGGGCACAAAAAAAAAGGAAAACACCCGCAACCTATGTTGCTAAGGTAGTTCCGAGGTCACTGGTGGAATGGGGTGCAGTTTTACCTTTTTTAGCCTTTGGTGCTAAAAGCGGAGGTTCACACAAAAATTGAACCTCCGCTTTCCGGAACCCTCCCCCCCTCCGGTGTCACATTTGGCACCTTTCAGGGCGGAGGGGGGTACAGATACCTATCTAAGACAGGTATTTGCACCCACTTCCGGCACAGACTCCCATGGGGGTCTATGCCTCTTCCTGTCCCCCCGCACTGTCTGCTGGGACACACACGGGTCCCAGGAGATAGCGGGGACCAGTTAGGACGCGCAACGTGACTCGCGCATGCGCAGTGGGGAATCGGGAAGTGAAGCCGCGACGCTTCACTTCCTGATTCCCTCACAGAGAATGGCGGCAGCAGCTGCTGAGGCCCCGAGGGACAGTTCGGCCTCGGGTGCCCACACTACTGGATTCGGGGACAGGTAAGTGTCCTTATTTTAAATGGGATTCCCTCTTAACCACTTCCCGCCCGCCCTATAGCGGATTGACGTCCGGGAAGTGGTTCTGTTATCCTGACTGGGCGTCATATGACGTCCAGTAGGATAACATGCCGCCGCGCGCCCCCAGGGGCGCGCATCGCGGCGATCGGTGGAGCGGTGTGTCAGCCTGACACACCGCTACACCGATCTTGGTAAAGAGCCTCCGGCGGAGGCTCTTTACATCGTGATCAGCCGTGTCCAATCACGGCTGATCACGCTGTCAATGGGAAGAGCCGTTGATCGGCTTTTCCTCACTCGCGGCTGACAGACGCGAGTAGAGGAGAGCCGATCTGCGGTTCTCCTGACAGGGGGGGTCTGCGCTGATTGTTTATCAGTGCAGCCCCCCCTCAGATCACCACACTGGACCACCAGGGATTGGCACTAGGACCACCAGGGAAGGGGCAACATGTGGATGGCCGGTATGTACCCCATGGCCATCCACATGTGCCCAATATGTGCCAATCAGTGCCCACAAATGGGCACTGATTGGCACCATTATGTAAAGGATCTGCCCAGCAATGCCCCCAATGCTTTATCAGTGCCACCTGTTATTGCCCATCAGTGCCACCTGTCATTGCCCATCGGTGCCACCTGTCAGTGCCCATCTGTGCCCATCAGTGCCCACCTATCAGTGCCCATCAGTGCCACACATCAGTGCCACCCATAAGTACCCATCAGTGCCACCCATATGTAGCAATCAATACCACCTACGAGTGCCCATCAGTGCCGCCTATAAGTGCCCATCGGTGCCACCTATGAGTGCCCATCAATGCCGCATACCAGTGCCACCTATCAGTGCCCATCAGTGCCACCTATCAGTGCCCATCAGTGCCGCCTATCAGTGCACATCATCAGTGCCCGTCAGTGCCACCTCATCAGTGCCACCTCATTGGTGCCACCTCATCGGTGCCAATCAGTGCTGCCGTATCAGTGCCCGTCAGTGCAGCCATATCAGTGCCCGTCATTGAAGAAGAAAACGTACTTATTTACAAAAAATTTTAACAGAAACAAAGAAAAACTTGTTTTTTTCGAAATTTTCTGTCTTTTTTTATTTGTTGCGCAAAAAATAAAAACCGCAGAGGTGATCAAATACCACCAAAAGAAAGCTCTGTTTGTGGGAACAAAATGATAAAAAATTTGTTTGGGTACAGTGTAGCATGACCGCGCAATTGTCATTCAAATTGCGACAGCACTGAAAGCTGAAAATTGGCCTGGGTGGGAAGGTGCGTAAGTGCCCGGTATTGAAGTGGTTAAAGGACCTTGTTCCAGCATTGCATATGCTGGTCATCAGCTTAGGTTTGATTCTTCAACATGTATGTAAGTATAGGTAACAGTTAGTGCAAGTCTAGGAAGTAATTCCAGCCTCATCCCTCATGAGTGATGGGAGAGGACACCACAACGCCCACTGCCCTCCTCCCAACCACCGACTGTCCCGTGCAAATCATTAACTGCAGCCCCAGGCTATACAAGAGATCCTTATATATCTGGTCCACAGTGACATTCTAACAGCAGCTGACAGATGGGAGACAGGAAGACCATGCAGAGCAATGAGGATTTCAGGTAAGTGGATACTACTTAGTAGCGGGGGGGGGGGGGGGGGGAGCAAGAACGTTCCAGTCTTTGGTAGGTCCTCCCAAGACGAATGTCTCAGTTTTGTCTGAATGCAGGATAGGTGAATCTAACGCTGTTCTGATAGATCTCTCAGGAAAACCTGGAGCTAAGTGGAGTAAGTGCACTGGCGGTCCCAGTTCCCCTTTTCTATTGAAAATTTGATTAATCTTACATTGTAAGGATTGCAACGGGGAGGTGAGACTCCTAAAAGACGATAAGAGTAAAGCAAGTCACAACTGCAATCTCTGGGGTTTGATTCATTAAAACCAGCGAAGGGGGAAAAAAAAAGTTGAGTAATTGCCTGCAGCAACCAATGATAATTCTTGCCCGATTTTTCCATAAAACGTTTCTTCCAGTTTTGGTGAATCGGCTACTTTGAGAGTTGTCAGCAAGCAGATCAGACCTATTCAGACGTTCACTTGCCATCCAGGCCAATTCTGACATTTCTCTCCTTCAATGTAAAAATCATCATTTTTTTTTTTTGCTAGAAAATTACATAGAACCCCCAAACATTCCATATGTTTTTTGTTTTTTTTTGCAAAGACCCTAGAGAATATAATGGCGGTCGTTGCAACTTTTTATCTTGCACGGTATTTGCGCAGCAATTTTTCAATAGTGTTTTAAAAAAAAAAAAAAAGATTTGTGCTTTAAAAAAAACATAACAGTAAAGTTAGCCCAATTTTTTTGCAAGATGAAGTTACGCCGAGTAAATAGATACCTAACATGTCACGCTTCAAACCTAACATGTCACTCTTCAAAATTGCCCACGCTCGTGGAATGGCGCCAGACTTCGGTACTTAAAAATCCCCATAGGCGACGCTTTAAATTTTTTTACTGGTTACATGTTTGGAGTTACAGAAGAGGTCCAGGGCTAGAATTATTTCTCTCGCTCTAACATTCGCGGCGACACCTCACATGTGTGGTTTGAACACCGTTTTCATGTGGGTGGGACTTATGTATGCTTTCGCTTCTGCGTGCGAGCACACGGGGACAGGGGCGCTTTATAATTTATTTATTTTTATTGCTAATTTTACTTTTTTTTTTATTTTTTTAGTTTGACACTTTTTTTTAAAAAAATTATCACTTTTATGCCTATTACAAGGAATGTAAACATCCCTTGTAATAGGAATATGGCATGATCGGTCCTCTTTACAGTGAGATGGGGGGTCAATAATACCCCACATCTCACCTCTAGGCTGGGAAGCCTGAAATAAATAAATAAATAAAAAACGATCTCGGCTTCCCAGCCGAGGCAGCTCCGTTTGTTTGAATGCCGAGGCCGGTCGTGACGTCATAACATCGCGCCCGGCCTCTGAACGATCATAGAGACTCCGGCGACCATCTGGTCTGCCGGAAATCTCTATGGTAAACATCCGGGGCTGGCGGATCCGTTGTAGGACTCATCGATGGCAGCGGAACAGCCGATATGATCGCTCTTATGGTGTAGGGAATCGCCAGCTGAAGAAGCCGATATCTGAATGATGCCTGTAGCTGCGCCCATCATTCAGATATGCCCCCGCAAAGTCTAGGACGTCCTATGACGGCTGGCGAGCAGGAAGTGGTTAAACCCAAAAGCAAATATGTATTATATTGCAGTTTACCAATCCTTAGATGTGATGGCTGCATTAGGGTTTTTTTTAGGCTTTCTTCTATGTTCATCTGGTAATCAAGCCAGTAAGTCTGTTGTTTTTCAATAGAACAAGCTCTTTTCCAGATGTATCAATTTACAGGGATTATACAAACCATTTAACACTGGTAGGGGTTCTAAGAATGATCAGCTTTTATTTATTCATGTAAAACCTTTACAGGAAAAAAAAGTGTGAGCTGGAGTTTCTTTTCAATTTGTTAGTGTAAATGAGCAAATGCAGCCATCACATCTAATGAATGGGTTTAAAGGGTAAGTTCATCTTTACAGAAAATCTGTAAGGTGAACCTACACTGGACCCCCTACCCACCCCGGTCTTACTGTACCCGAGTCCCGCGATCCCCTGCTCTGACACATTCGGTCGCCGATTCACCGGTCCCCGTGGCTTATTCTCCTAAACGTACCTCGTAAAGGTACCTAAAGGAGGCATTCTAATTGGTCAGCGCTGTCACAATCAGAACCCGTCTAGCCCATCCTGTCAGCGCTGGAGAAGAGGAGAGAAAGCCGCTGGGATTTCAAAACCCTGGACCAGTAAATCGGCGACTCGATCTCTCACAGCGGGTGATCGCGAGACTCAGGTCCTGGGGAGATGGGGAGGGGGGTCCAGTGTAAATTTACCTTACAGATTTTCTGTAAAGGTGAACTTACCCTTTAAGGTTTAAAAGAGAAGCGGACGTCTCAGTGTCAAAAGGCTTCACTGCCGGTTTACCTTACCATGAATGGCGGCGGCGGCAACATCACAAATATAATAAAATATAATAATATATTTAAATATAATAATACTGCACAAACAATATGTGAACAAAATAAATTCAAGTGACGTCAAAGGTCTCGGAAAATGCATTAACTTGACTCGCCGTGTTTGAAGGAAGAAAAATACTGACTATGACCTTAAGAACACCATCCCTACAGTCAAGCACGGAGGTGGAAACATGATGCTTTGGGGCTGTTTCTCTGCTAAAGGTACAGGCCGACTTTGCCGCAATGAGGGGCCAATGGACGGGGCCATGTATTGTAAAATCTTGGATGAGAACCTTCTTCCCTCAGCCAGAACACTGAAGATGGGTCGTGGATGGGTCTTCCAGCACGACAATTACGAAAAAAATACCCCCAAGGCAACAAAGGAGTTCATGAAGAAGCACATTAAGGTCATGGAGTGTCCTAGACAGTCTCCAGATCTTAATCCTATAGAAAATTTATGGAGGGAGCTGAAACTTTGAGTTGCTAAGTGACAGCTAAGAAACCTTAAGGATTTAGAGAAGATCTGTAAAGAAGAGTGGACCAAAATCCCCCCTGAGATGTGTGCAAACCTGATCACCAACTACAAGAAATGTCTTACCTCTGTTCTTGCCAACAAGGGTTTCTCCTCTGCGTACACACGACCGGTTTTCCCGTCGGATTAAACTCCGAAGGTTTTTCCGACGGAGTTCCGCTGAATCTGTCTTGCCTAAACACGATCACACCAAAGGCAGACCGTCCAGAACGCGGTGACGTACAACACGTACGACGGGACTAGAAAAAGGAAGTTCAATAGCGAGTAGCCAATAGCTGCCGTCTCGTACTTGCTTCAGAGCATGCTTCGTTTTTGGTCCGTCGGAACAGCATACAAACGATCGGTTTTCCCGATAGGAATTGATTCGGTCGGAAAGATTTAAAACATGTTCTGTTTCTAGGTCCGTCAGAATTTTCGAAAAAAAAAAAAAGTCCGATGAGGCCCACACATGATCGGAATATTCGATGAAAAGATTCCGCCTGACTTTTCCTGCCGGAAAGTCCGACCGTGTGTACGCGGCATAAGTCATGTTTTGCTTGGGGATCAAATACCTATTTTACTCACTGAACTGCAACTCAATTTATAACATTTGTATTGTGTGTTTTTTTCTGGATTTTTGGTTGATATTCTGTCTCTATCATTTAAAATGCACCTATGATAAAAATTATAGACCCTTCATTTTTTTGTAAGTGGGCAAACTTACAAAATGTGCAGGGGATCAAATAATTATTTTCCCCACTGTATGTAGCACCATAGCTTTCACCTTTACCTTCCCCTCATGAAGTCAACCCTTCCTCAACCCCCCACCCTTTTTTTTTTTTCTAGTTCTCTTCTTTTCTTTTCCTTCCTGGGTGTCCTCTCTCCCCCCCCTGCCTTCTTATCCCTACTTTACTCCCAACCCCTCCACTTTCTTGAACCTCTTTTCTTTCCTCCCCTTACCCTAATGGTTCCAGCGAGCTCCTGGGAACCCTTCTTTGTAAAATCCCAATCCTTTTATACCCCCATGTAGCACCTTATCTTTCACCCCGACCGCCACTTCTTGATGCCAACCCTCCCTCAACCTCTCCCTTTCACATTTGAGTCAGCCATTTCTACTGCTACATCATAACCTGTGTATTTCCACAACACCATTGTTGCAAACCATTGGGTTTCTTTGCACTACTGTCTGACAAAACCGCCCCAGTGTGAAAGGGGTCTAAATTCCAGGGACTCATGAGATGAGGCTAAATGCCTCACATTTAGCCTCATCTCATGAGTCCCTGGCATTTAGACCCCTTTTACACTGGGGCGGTTTTCAGGCGCTTTAGCGCTGGAAAAAGCCTCTGCTAAGCCCCTGAAAACCGCCTCCTATTCATTCCAGTGTTATTTTTCACACTGGGGCGGTACGCTTGCAGGACGTTCTGAAAAGTCCTGCAAGCAGCATCTTGGGGACCGTTTGGGAGTGCTGTATTTAGCGCTCCCAAAACGCCCTGCCCATTGGAATGAATAGGCAACGCTTCGGAAGTGCCTGTAAAGCATTTTCGGAAGCGCCGCAACACGGGAGTTTTTAACCCTTTCTTTGGGGTTAAAAGTGCCCCGCTAGCGGCCAAAAAGCGCAGCTTAAATAGCACTGTACACGGTCCGCGTCAGCGCTATAACGAGCGGCGCTTTAGGGCTAACGCGGCCGCGGCCCCAGTGTGAAAGGAGTCTTATGCCGTGTACACACGGGCGGACTTTTCAACATCAAAGGTCCGACGGTCTTTTCGACTGACTTTTGACGGACTTCCGAACGAACGGACTTGCATTCACACGATCACACCAAAGTCCGACGGATTCGTACGTGATGGCGTACGACCGGACTAAAATAAGGAAGTTGATAGCCAGTAGCCAATAGCTACCTTATCGTCGGTTTTCGTCCGTCGGACTAGCATACAGACGAGCGGATTTTTCGACTGGACTCGAGTCCGTCGGAAAGATTTGAAACATGTTCCAAATCTAAAGTCCATCTGATTTTCGACCGAAAAAGTCTGCTGCAGGTCCGATGAAGCCCACACAAGGTTGGACTGTCTGACGGATTCGTCCCGTCGGACCAGTCCGGTCGAAAAGTCCGCCCGTGTGTACACGGCATTAGATGCAGTTGGAAGGGATAGGTGCACCTTTCAACCCAGCTGCTGGCAGGTCTATGTGTCAGATACTGTGGCTGGGTGGGGCTGGATGGTGCACCAAGTGATATTTACATTTAGGGCAGTATGAGCCCAGGGACAAACCTCTGGAACGCAAGCAGTCTACATTCCGGGCATTTGTCCCTGGGTGCATACTGCCCTAAATGTAAGTATCATTCGGTGCACCATCCAGCCACAGATCTTGTCAGCCTCTCATAGCCTTTTACAGGCTGCTGGCAGTAGGGCTGAATGATGCACCTGTATCTTTACCCACACCTAAACACCAGAGCCTGATACACCAGGGCTAAACATCCACTGTGCATGAGGCCTTATACCTTAAAACCAATACAATTTTTTGTGAAAAAAAAAATTCCTTGACTCACATTAGTTTCTATTAATCTGACAGGTATGAGGACTGCGAGGAGACAGCTCGTTGGCTCATGGACCGTATACAGTCCCCTCCCGTGATGGCCATCATCTGTGGCTCCGGTCTGGGGCTTCTCGCAGATACGCTGACTGATGCAAAAACCTTTGACTACAGCCAAATTCCACATTTCCCTACAAGCACAGGTACGTGGCGGCTTCTACAAAATGACTTAAGAATATGACCACTCCAGAGTATAGATAAAACACTTCTAAATGCACCTCTCTCCCTAGAAGAAATACAACTTGCTCTAGCCACGTTCCCCAACTCAAAAGCTCCAGGTAGCGACGGTATACCGATCGAACTATATAAAAAGTTTGGAGGAATACTTTTGCCAGAATTACTTCACACACTCACAGAGGCAGTTAAATCAGATTCCTTGCCGAGATCTATGTATGAAGCGGTGGTAGTGGTAATTTTAAAACCGGGGAAAGAACCTGATCAACCAGAATCGTACAGACCCATTTCACTTCTGAATACAGATTTGAAACTTCTCACGAAAATTATCGCCATTAGAGGATTTCCAAAGTGGTGTCTAAATTGGTACATCCGGATCAGGCCGGTTTCATACCAAACAGGTCCACGGCAAATAATCTAAGACGTCTCTATCTTAACATGCAAATCCCCACAGACAATCAGGGTCAAAGAGCTATACTATCGTTAGATGCCGCTAAGGCGTTTGATAGCGTTGAGTGGGAGTACTTATGGAAAGTATTAGCGAAGTTTGATCTGGGAGACACCATAATCTCATGGATCAAACTATTATACAAGACACCCAAAGCCTGTATCAGAATTAATAACACATTATCATCGTCATTTGATTTATACAGGGGAACCCGACAGGGCTGCCCTTTGTCGCCTTTACTTTTCGCCTTAGCTGTTGAACCACTGGCGGCGGCCATAAGGGGAAACACGGAAATAATAGGCTTTAGGCGGGGAGAGACGGAAGAAAAAATAGCACTCTATGCAGACGACACACTTTTATTCCTAGGTAACACGTCCACCTCTCTGATTAAGCTCATGGAACTGATTGGGACCTTCGGAAACTTTTCCGGGTTTAAAATAAACTGGGATAAATCGACAATACTACCCCTAGATCCACTAGTAGGACCCTTACCTCAAATACAGGAACAAATTAAAGTAGTGGATACATTTAAATATTTAGGCATAATCATACACCCAAATTTAGACCAATATATAAAACTAAATATAGACCCACTCCTCAAAAAATTTAAAGAAAAACTTGTCAGTTGGACCCGGCTGCCCCTCTCTGTGGTTGGTAGGTGCAATCTGATCAAGATAATCTGGAGCCCACAACTGCTGTATGCACTGCACAATGCCCCTATCTGGATCCCTATCCATGTGTTCCGACGATGTAATACCCTATACCGAGCACTGATTTGGAGGGGACAAGTCCCAAGGATTAAACTAGAAACACTACAGGAGATGAAGGACTCGGGGGGATTGGCGGTCCCAAACCCATTTTATTATTTTATAGCGGCTCAACTGCAACATCTAACAGGCTGGCTTCACCCTGAGTCTTCTGATCCTATTTGGAACATTGTGAGTACACAGCTATCTTGTGATGGTCTTGTGGAGTGCATAGAAGCAGGCGAGTTAGGAGCATTGATACAGTTTCCCACGCTAATGCTCATAGACAAAATTTGGAACAAAACCAAACAGCATCTGCAGTATGAAGGATACACAAACTGGTCATGAATATGGAATAATCGTAATTACCCAGAACTGAATAAATTGGAGAACTTCTCTAATTGGTGGAGAAAGGGAGTACAATACATTCCACAATTGTATTTTGGGGGGGGGGGGGGGTTACGAGATTTCCAATCAATACGCTCAGAATTTAATCTGCCAAATACCTCATTTTATCAGTATTTACAGCTTAGACATGCCATAGCAGCACAAAGCAAAACATCCAAATGGGAGCTGGTCAAACCTGGGGTGCTTACACAACTAGTTACGTCATCATCCCGGAAGGGACAAATCTCCGCTATATATGGCTCCCTTATTAACCATGTATCTAAGGCAATGACTTTTGGCTGTAGAAGGGGTTGGGGAGAGGACATAGGGGAAATTTCAGATGAGGAATGGAGCAACATCCTGGAGAATGTACTTAAAGTGTCCCTGTGCTCCTCTCAAAAGCTCACACAACTATTTATTATTCACCGTACATATCGCACACCCGAAAAACTACATAAGTGGCACAGGAGAGATGATCCGCTATGTCCTCGCTGTCTTATTGACAACGGTACACTTATTCATATGCTATGGAAATGCCCAAAGCTACAGAGGTACTGGGCTGCAGTGATAGACACTATTAACAGTATATGGGATATCAAACTTACAGATGACCCTAAACTATGTTTGCTAGGATGGTTGGATGAAGAACAATACACTTCTCCCACGTACATTGCCATTTTGAGGACACTATTCTTAGCTAGGAAGCTTATTGCCAGAAAGTGGCTATCCACAATGACTCCTACAGTGAAGGAGTGGATTGCGGCGGTTAATGATTCTCTAATTAGAGAACAGCTCACATATAAACATAGAGGCTGTCCAAACAAATTTGAAAATATATGGGATCCATGGCTAGACACACCTGGACTGGCTCCATTGAGCTTGGTCCATAATAGAATCTTGGGTGGTAGAGTCCATACAGTAGGAGCACCAACATAGATAATAATAGAGAGCAGGGTACAATGATGTTGATTTGGGGATGAAAAACCTTATCCCGTATATGTAATGTCTTTTATTGGAACAGATGTGAGGTGGCAGATGGGTACTGCAGAGGTCAATATGTACATAGTTTACCTAGTCTAATAATAGTTATTGTTGACCCCGAAGGAAAAAAGAGGAGAGGGAAAGGGAACAAAAAAAATAAAAAATGTAACTGGAAAATGGCCAATAGAAGCTATATAGAACAAATAACGACCTGCAAAAGTCATAAATATAACGAATGTATCGCACAAATATGTCTAATTCAATGATTGGGATTACTAATTGCCTTATGCGGAATATGTTGATGCATTTAGTTATGTCACATCAATGTTGGTTGTTCTCATGTAATATTGCATTGAACTCGATCTGTATGCTGGAATGTAACCACTTGATTTATTGTATTCAATGAAGTTATTTTCAATAAAAAAAGATCTGATTTAAAAAAGAATATGACCAATTTCTGAAACTCTCTACAAAATACGGCGGCTTGCAAAATTCTCCACAAAAAATTTCAGCTTCCACCCATTCTCTGCACACAATGGTACTGCTCTGCATAGAAACCAATCAGCTCCCAGGTTTTATTGTCAAAGCTTAATTGAACAAGCTGAATTTAGAAGCTGATTGGCTACCTTGCACAGCTGCACCAGATTGTGAGCGCTCCAGTTTTTAGTAAATTCCCCCCAATGGCTGCTTTCATGGTTTCACAAAAATCGACATTCTCCGCTCATTCTCCAAAAAAATGGCTACTTCCTCCAATTCTTCATCTGACCTATGTCACTACCTCTTATTTACGAAGACCTCTCATTATTCTGTATTCTCTGTCATTACAGTGGTTGGGCATTCAGGGCAGCTGGTTTTTGGCATCCTTCAAGGCAAGTCATGCGTTGTTATGAAAGGTCGCTTCCACGTCTACGAAGGATATCCGCTTTGGAAAGTAAGACTTTGTGATCTACACATGTGACAGGAGGATGACTGACTCTTTGAGTTCTATCTGAGAATTACATCCCTTGTACTGTGCTGCCTACTTCTTATTTCAATACCAACTACACTGATACAAAGTTTGGCATCCTTCCTAATTGTCAGTGCCTAGAAAGCAGTGTACCATCATGTACAGTGCCACAGTGGGTGTATTCCTCGGTATCTGTTCTTATTCTGTATGGAATGACACTGCACAGTACCACTTCTCTTGTCCCATATGCCGGGTGTAATTTTCGGTATCTGTTTTTATTCTCTATGTATGGACTCGGCACAGTACCACTTCTCTTGTCCTGTATGCTGAATGGATGTAAATCTTAGTGTCTGTTCTTATTCTGTATGTATGGACTCTGCACAGTACCACATCTTGCCTTGTATGCTGGGTGTAATTCTCAGTATCTCTTCTTATTCTGTATGTATGGACACTGCACAGTACCACTTCTCTTGTCCTGTATGCCCGGGTGTAATTCTCAGTATCTCTTCTTATTCTGTATGTATGGACACTGCACAGTACCACTTCTCTTGTCCTGTATGCCGGGTGTAATTCTCAGTATGTCTTCTTATTCTCTATGTATGGATTCTGCACAAGAGTCCATACATTTCAGTATGTTTTTATTCTCTATGTATGGACTCGGCATAGTACCACTTCTCTTGTCCTCTATGCTGAATGGATGTAATTCTCAGTGTCTGTTTTTATTCTGTATGTATGGTCTCCCCACAGTACCACATCTCGTCTTGTATGCTGGGTGTAAATCTCGGTATGTTTTTATTCTGTATGTATGGACACTGCACAGTACCACTTCTCTTGTCCTGTATGCCGGGTGTAATTCTCAGTATCTCTTCTTATTCTGTATGTATGGACTCTGCACAGTACCACTTCTCTTGTCCTGTATGCCGGGTGTAATTCTCAGTATCTGTTCTTATTCTGTATGTATGGACTCTGCACAGTACCACTTCTCTTGTCCTGTATGCTGGGTGTAAATCTCGGTATCTGTTCTTATTCTGTATGTATGGACTCTGCACAGTACCACTTC
Organism: Lithobates septentrionalis; assembly: GCA_037952835.1. NCBI lineage: Eukaryota > Metazoa > Chordata > Amphibia > Anura > Ranidae > Lithobates > Lithobates septentrionalis. The sequence continues at coordinate 871,516 of JBBDGP010000049.1, read as the reverse complement.
TCTTCTCCTGTATGCTGGGTGTAATTCTCAGTATCTGTTCTTATTCTGTATGTATGGACTCTGCACAGTACCACTTCTCTTGTCCTGTACGCTGGGTGTAATTCTCAGTATCTGTTCTTCTTCTATATGTACAGGCACAGCACAGTAGCACTTCTCTTGCTATGTTTGTTTGGTTCACGTCTCAGTCTTTCTTCTTGCCCTATATATAGTATATGTAATTTTGCACAGTATCAGATCTCTCATTCCGTATACTAGGATCGCCAGCATTTATGAAGGGTCAGTACTGTGCAGTGAAGTGTCTCTGGTCCTGTACAGTGTATGGGATTCCTCTATTGGATTCACGGCTCACTCCAGTTCATGGACTTCAGGCTCACTCTTATCTGTGTTTTGTATAGGACGTACAGCCTTGTACAGCACACCTTTACCCCATCGGTCGCTGTCATTCTGACGATGTCTTTCCAGGTTACTCTCCCCATCCGAGTGTTTACGCTCATGGGGGTCAAGGTCCTGATGGTGACAAATGCTGCGGGGTCACTTTGTGAGACGTACAGCCCAGGGGACCTCATGATCATCCGAGATCACATCAATATGCCGGGATTGGCTGCCTTAAACCCCCTGAGAGGGCCAAACGATGAGAGGTGAGGAAAATTTGTGACCAGCTTCCTCTTAAAACGCATTGGGCAGTGGTGATCATTTACATGTGGTGTAATAATGTATATTTGCTGTCCTGCAGCCCCCCCCCCCCCCCCCCATGTGAATGAGTATGGGGTACTACTCACATTGACCAAAAAAGTGTAAAAAGTAAATAAAAAACACAACACAAGTTTTTGACAATTCCTTTATTAAAACCACTTCCCGATCGCCGCACGCCGATATACGTCCTTACTTTGATGGGGGATAGCGTTGTAATGGCAGCAGCTAGCTGCCATAACCCCGGTATCCTCTTGTTCGGCCGGTCCAGTCCAGTTTCTGATAAGAGTGGTCTCTGCAGTGGATTCGCAGGCGGGAGGGGGCTGCCGCGCTCCGCCACTTACCGGAGTCGTCGGCAGTGGCGGAGGCGATCGGATCTTCACCCTTGCTGGGCATGGATATGAGTGAGGGGAAGATGGCCCCCACCCGTCTCCATAACAATGTAGGGCGGAAGCGACGTCAAAACATCACTTACGCCCACAGCTCTTAAAGGGTCATTTTTATTTTTTATTTTTTAAATGACAATTTTTTTTTTTTTTATTATTATTGCATTTTAGTGTAAATATGAGATCTGAGGTCTTTTTGACCCCAGATCTCATATTTAGGAGGACCTGTCATGCTTATTTTCTATTACAAGGGATGTTTACTAAAAAAAAAAACCAGTAAAGTTAGCCCACTTTTTTGTATAATGTGAAAGATTTTACGCCACGAGAATCGTGATCTTTTTAGTCTAAGCAAAAAAATTGTGATTCTCATTTTGGCCAGGATCGTGCAGCTCTAGCGTGTAGTGTAGATATTTTGCCATTTAATAATATAAAGGTAATTAGGCTTTGAATGTTAGTAGTGCACAGATCTATAACATGGCCACTCTAAGAAGAAGTAATATTCCTTTCTGTGTTGCAGGTTCGGTCCTCGCTTCCCCTCCCTCTGGGACACATACGATCAGGGCCTGCGCTCCGCTGCCTTGGAAATCTCTCGCCGGCTCGGCCATGCAGACTTCACCCATGAAGGGGTGTACTGTATGGTAGGGGGACCAAACTTTGAGTCCGTCGCAGAAGCCAGGTTCTTGCAGCGGCTGGGCGCTGATGCTGTGGGTGAGTTTTGGATTACAGAATAGGTTAAGTGACACTGTCTGAGTCCTGATATTCTCTATGTATCCCCTGTGGGTTTCCTCCAGGTACTCCGGTTTCCTACAACACTTCAAAACATGCAGTTACGTTAATTGGCTCCTGTCTAAAATTGTCCTTAGTATGATATTTTACTGACCGTGTCCAAGATGGCTGCCTACCCTTCTGCCCCAGATCCAGATAAAAGCGTTTTAGGTCCCCAGTGAAAACAACGCTATAGAAATATAAATGAATGAATTAAAAATGAAAAAAAAAGAATTTTATTCAGCGACTACCTCCCCCAACAAAGCTCCTTAGAACGTCAGAGACGGGGCAAACCCATAGACCCCGATTCATCAAGTTTCAATATCACATAATGTGTGCTAAATGGCATGCTAAAGTGACATACAATAATTTAGGTTGGGAGGCCACTTTAATATGCCAGAGGCTCGGTTCACACTGGAAGCGGCTGCGGATCGCACAGGAAGGCTGTGCGTCCCCATTCTCCGGTTCAGGGCCGAATCTGTGTCTGAATTCAACCCTGAAACGGACCTAAAGGCGCACAGCGTTTCTGTGCAGTGCGCTCCGCAGCCGCTCCCGGAGATATGTGAACCGCCTCCACAGTGAGCCGGCCACATTCTCCTGCTATGCGAATTGGATGCGGGGGAAAACCACATCCAATTCGCATAGGTGTGAACCCAGCCTAAAGAGGACCTGAACTGTGAAAGTTGTGCCCAAAAAAGGCAAACAAAGAGCTAGTCACCAGTATTAAATGTGGTCTCCTTGCAGGTGATCTTTTGCCTATTGCTGACTTACAGGGGTTTATTTACTAAAGCTGGAGACTGCAAAATCAGGCTCACTTCTGCATAGAAACCATTCTAATTCTCCAATCTAATTCTCACCTCAGCTTTTTCAGTTAGGCTTTGGCAATAAAACATGTGAGCTGAATGGTTTCTATGCAGAAGTGAGTCTGATTTTGCACTCTCCTGCTTTAGTAAATAAACCCAAACTCTTCTTCTGCGCTGTGTCTCTGTGGAGATGGCCATCTTGCTTTCTCACGTCAGAGCTGCCCCCTGATGACTGGTGAGAAATATTCAGGAAACACCAGGCGAGTTCAGAAAACCGAGATCCACAGACTGAAAAAAAAGCAGAATTAGGGAGATCCTTGCTCTGCAGATCCTTAGGTACAGATTCCTCTCCAGCAAGGAGAACACTGAGCAGCACAGCAGTAACATCACCAAATCTAACTCCAAATCTGGTGAAACTAGTGCCGTGTACACACGGGCGGACTTTTCGACCGTGTGTGGGCTTCATCGGACCTTCAGCAGACTTTTTCTATCGAAGGTCAGACGGACTTTAGATTTGGAACGTTTCAAATCTTTCCGCCAGACCCAGTTCCTATCGAGAAATCCGCTCGTCTGTATGCTAGTCCGACGGACGAAAACCGACGCTAGGGCAGGCATTGGCTACTGGCTATGAACTTCCTTATTTTAGTCCGGTCGTACGTTATTACGTACGAATCCGTCGGAACTTGATGTGATTGTGTGTAGGCAAGTCCGTTCGTCAGAAAGTCCGTCGTAACTCCGTTGAAAGTCGGAAAGACCGTCGGACCTTTGATGCCGAAAATTCCGCCCGTGTACACGGCATAGCAGTGATTCCGGCGATTCTCCGCTCCCTGGCATTCTCTTAGCAGAGCCTGGCATAGAGCGGGAATCGGCAAAGAACTAGATAAGGTGGGGGTGGGGCAGGGAGGGGGATTGGGCAGGAGCTGCAAAAGTTTACTTTTCCTATTAACAAGCTGGTGATTGGTTGCTTGGACCGCCTAGCAACCAATCACCAGCCTGTTAATAGGAAAAGTTAACTTTGGCCGCTCCCGCTCCCCTGTCTGGTGCTGTGCTCCGCTGTAGGTCTCTGCATTCTAAATCAGTTAAAGTGTCATTCGTTGGTTTTATTTTTTTTTTATGCTATATTTAATATAGCATTAAAGTATTTACTTAACAAGGCAGTAATGATGTGTACAGTGCCTATAGTAGCCAATCATATTTTATTCTTATTTTATCACATTATGATCAATTAAATATGACTGCTGGTATTGGTTATTTTATTTATTTTTTCTTATTCAGTGTAATTATTACACTGAATAAGGAAAAAAATAATCAATACCGGCAATCATATTCCATTGATCTGACTGTGATAAATAATATAAGTTTAAAATATGATAATTTACTAAAAACGTGTTTAGGGGCGGGGCAGGGTAGCTCTTGGGTGGGGCAACTTTTGGCGAGTAACTCTTAAGGCCTGGCTAGTAGCTCAGGACTTGAAAATTTGACCCCCGCCTTAGATGATCACAACTTTTAGACACAGTCTGTCCCCGAGTTACAAACATCCAACTTACATACGACTTAGGCCGCATACACACGAGTGGACTTTTCGACCGGACTGGTCCGACTTTTTTGGTCGAAAATCTGACGGACTTTAGATTTGGAACATGTTTCAAATCTTTCCAACGGACTTGAGTCCGGTCGAAAAAGTCCGCTCGTCTGTATGCTAGTCTGACGGATAAAAACCGACGCTAGGGCAGCTATTGGCTACTGGTTATCAACTTCCTTATTTTAGTCCGGTGTACGTCATCACGTACGAATCCGTCGGACTTTGGTGTGATCGTGTCTAGGCAAGTCCGTTCATTGGGAAAGTCTGTCGGAAATCCGCCGGATAGACCGTCGGACCAAGTCTGGTCGAAAAGTCCGCCCGTGTGTACGCTGCATTATACTTACAATCTGAGGGAGACAACGGGAAGTGAGAGGAAATCTACCCCCTAGGAAGGGAAATTCACTCCTGTAAGAGTTATTATGGGAAAAAGGTGTCTCCACTGAAGCTTTATCACCAATCCTTGTTTCCACAACAACCCAAAATTTTGAAAATCCGATTGTTATAGGGACAGAAAGTGAGATGAAATCTTCTAAACAGGGGCACAGACAGCAATCCATAAAACTTCAAAAGTATTATTTTTTTGGCTGGAGTTATGAATAGGGTGCACCACAACTACCCTGCAAGTTTGTGCAATGAACATGGCTGGGGCATTGTGGGTCTGCATTTGATGGGCACAGTGAGGCTGCAATTGACGGGCACAGTGAGGCTGCATTTGATGGGCACAGTGAGGCTGCGTTTGACGGACGCATTGAGGCTGCAATTGACGGGCACAGTGAGGCTGCATTTGATGGGCACAGTGAGGCTGCATTTGATGGGCACAGTGAGGCTGCAATTGACGGGCACAGTGAGGCTGCATTTTATGGGCACAGTGAGGCTGCATTTGACGGACACATTGAGGCTGCAATTGACGGGCACAGTGAGGCTGCATTTGATGGGCACAGTGGGGCTGCATTTGATGGGCACAGTGGGGCTGCATTTGACAGGCACAGTGAGGCTGCATTTGACGGGCACAGTGAGGCTAAAATTGACAGGCACAGTGAGGCTGCAATTGACGGGCACAGCGAGGCTGCATTTGACGGGCACAGTGAGGCTGCAATTGACAGGCACAGTGAGGCTGCATTTGACGGGCACAGTGAGGCTGCAATTGACAGGCACAGTGAGGCTGCATTTGATGGGCACAGTGAGGCTGCAATTGACGGGCACAGTGAGGCTGCAATTGACAGGCACAGTGAGGCTGCAATTGACGGGCACAGTGAGGCTGCATTTGACGGGCACAGTGAGGCTGCAATTGACAGGCACAGTGAGGCTACATTTGATGGGCACAGTGAGGCTGCATATGATGGGCACAGTTTTATCTAGCAGTAATGCTACATAATCACTTGATAAACGGCTATTTACGGCCCTGCATTACTAACAGTTTAATTTAACAAGTTTGTGCAATGAACATGGCTGGGGCATTGTGGGTCTGCATTTGACGGGCACAGTGAGGCTGCATTTGACGGGCACAGTGAGGCTGCAATTGACGGGCACAATGAGGCTGCAATTGACAGGCACAGTGAGACTGCATTTGACGGGCACAGTGAGGCTGCATTTGACGGGCACAATGAGGCTGCAATTGACAGGCACACTGAGGCTGCATTTGACGGGCACAGTGAGGCTGCATTTGACGGGCACAATGAGGCTGCAATTGACAGGCACAGTGAGGCTGCATTTGATGGGCACAGTGAGGCTGCATATGATGGGCACAGTTTTATCTAGCAGTAATGATACATAATCACTTGATAAATGGCTATTTAAGGCCCTGCATTACTAACAGTTTCATTTTTCAGTTTGTTTGAGCCCCCCCCCCCCCCCAAAAAAAAATTTTTTGAGCACCAGCCGCCACTGGGTATCAGTGAGATCAGCGGCCGTAGTCTTGTGTTTATTGCCGCCTGTTGTGACACATCTATGGTAATGTTGCTCAGACAGATACTTTCAAGGCTGAACTTTATTAACATTGTGTACTTGAAATGGTCAATGAACCCTTATATATTTTGAAAGAGGAACATCTATCTCCATTGGAGGCTCAAGGCTGCAATTTAAATAGACTGTATTCCATTAAATGACAGAAGATTTTAAAATGGGCAAAATAAAAACATTTACAGAATACTCTGTAATCTATGCACATGTTCCTGAGTTTTATCCCTTTAAACACCCTGCAAGTACAGAGAAATAATTGTTTTATCTTCCAGAAATGTATTCAGCACCTAAATTTCCTGCTGTGAGCTGACAACACGCATCTTTTGTGTGGACCTAGTGGTGTCAGCCCTGCCCATTTTCTTTTAACTACTTCCAATCTCAGATATCCACATCATAAAGACTAATTATTTTGTAGTCAAAGATTAGAACCCCCCCCCCCCCACAAAGGTCCCCTTTAAGGCCCCTTTCACACTGGGGCGGTGGGGGCGTCGGCGGTACAACAGCGCTATTTTTAGCGCTGCTGTACCGTCGTTCTTGCAGCGGTATTCGGCCGCTAGCGGTGCGGTTTTACCCCCCGCTGGCGGCAGAAAAAGGGTTAAAATCCCTCGTACAGCGCGGCTATAGCCGCGGTATTGCCGCGGTATAGCCGCGCTGTCCCATTGATTTCAATGGGCAGGAGCGGGGAAGGAGCGGTGAATACACCGCTCCTTCCCCGCTCCAAAAAAGCGGTTTGCAGGACTTTTCTCACCGCCCTGCCTGCGCACCGCTTCAGTGTGAAAGCCCTCGGGCTTTCACACTGAACAAACAGCGGAGGCTGTTTAGGAGCGGTTTTCAGGCGGTATTTTTAGCGCAATACCGCCTGAAAACCGCTCCAGTGTGAAAGGGGTCTAAGCAACTGACTTTCAATGATGCGCTTTTAAGCACAATTACCTTTTGTTTGCAGGTATGAGCACAGCACCCGAGGTGGTGGTTGCAAAGCATTGTGGGATGCGAGTGTTTGGCCTCTCTCTGATCACGAACCGCGTGGCCCAGGCCTATGAGATGGTGGATTCGGTGGATCACACAAGCGTGCTGGAAGTGGGAAAGCAAAGATCAAAAGTCCTGCAAGAGCTTATTACTGAGCTGGTCAAAAGTATCAACTTCAAAGAAGACGACAAACAGGAACCAGCATAAGGCGCTGTGCTGAGTCGGCTGCTCTTCCAATCCAGCGCCGGTTACATTATTTCTGGATAATGGTAGACCCGTGTTTCCTAAAATAAACATTACATTCTGTGCTAAAAATGGAAGAATTAGAAGCCCCGTCAGGTCACTTTCTTTGCCTGGGTTTCCATGGTAAGATTATCTATTGTTTCCTGTCTCAGAGACAGGTTAAGTCTATGTTTTAGGCCTGCTTACATGGCACTGGTCCCCAAACTGCAGCCTTTGACTTGCATTTAACCAAACCTTGGGGTACCAATTCTTCCATTGACACCAACAATGGTGAACTATTCCTCCAACTGAGACACCAATGATGGGGCCCTATTCCTCTATCTGGCATCAAACATGAACCAATGATGGGGCACTTTTCCTCCTACTAACATCAATGATGGGTCAAGATTCCTCCCACTGACACCAATAATGGGGCACTATTCCACTGACACCAATGACGGGGCACTTTTCCTCCTACTGATACCAATGATGGGTCACTATTTCTACCATTCATACCAATGATTGGGTGCTATTCCCCCCACTGACACCAATAATGGGGCACTATTTCACTGACACCAATAAAGGGACACTTTTCCTCCTATTGACACAAATGAAGGGGCACTTTTCCTCCTACTGACATTAATGATGGGTCACTATTCCTTCCACTGACCCCAATAATGGGGCACTATTCCACTGACACAAATGAAGGGGCACTTTTTCTCCTATTGACAACAATGATGGGTCACTATTCCTACTAGGGATCAACCGATATCATTTACGATATGATACCGATATTTCAGTCTCCTCTACTGCCGATATTTTGTACAGTTAAAGAAAATTTTAGTTTTTTTTTATCACTATTATTGCTGTCACAAGGAATGTAAACATCCTTTGTGACAGTAATAGGCCTGTGACAGGTACTCTTTAAGAAGAGATCGGGGAACTTTAGGACCCCAAACCCCTCCACTGCACTTTAAAGTATTCAAAACATCAAGATCTGTGTTTTTTTGAATACTTTATTTTTAAAAACTGGAGCCTTTAAAATGCCAGTAATCCGGGAAGTGATGTCATGACATCGCTTCCGGATTACTAGACCCGAGACCCAAATGAAGCATCGGCCTTGTTTGGGTCTTCGGCCAGCCGGTGGACATGCCGGCTGGTTGCTCGGGCCACCCGGTGTGGTGGAAATTATAATCAGCCAATCAGATACTTGTATTCTTTCAAAAGAACCGATCACACACATGTATATATTCAAATGGAATTCCAGTAGTGACGTGTGCAGATGGTCGTGTGCAGAGCCATGCGGCCACCCCAAAAGTCTCTCACAATTTGAACACTAACTAAATGGCTCTGAACACAATCGTGTGCACATTCCCACCGCTACCAATGACGTGAACCGTACTCTACCATGGCTCAGTAGGCCATGATTTTTGTATGGTTATGCTATGGTTCCCATGTACGCAGATCTGTTTACTAGGAGCGTTAATGCAATCGCCATGAGATGGCCATTCTCTTGGTGAGGCATAAACGAACATCCCTAAAAGAGCAAACAGATCTGCCGTGTCCATGGGAAGGTTTCCGCAGTCAATGGTCTTCCATCAACGTCTGTATGTGTGATATACACTCGCATGAGTGTATTACAGCAAAACTGACACTGGGGGGCATCTGACAACATACACTAATAAAAATTTCCACAACACCGGTGGGACAGGAGAGCCCGGACGAGCGGCGGAAGGTGGTGGAAGGGGGGGCGTCCCCTCCCGCTGCTTGTAATAACAGCCAAGCGGCTGCTGAGCCACATCAGTTGCTATTAAAATAAAGCCGACCGTCTGCTCTAAAGAACGGTACAGGGGTGATGCCTGCAGCTGCATGCATAACCCCGGTACAACCCCTTGAAGCAACATCGGTAATATCTGCCAGTTTTTTGACCGATAATCGGCCGCATCGATAATCGATCGATCCCTACCCTGTTTCCCCAAAAATAAGACCTAGCGTGATTGTCAGTGATGGCTGCAATATAAGCCCTACCCCCCAAATAAACCCTACCCTGTTTCCCCGAAAATAAACCCTACCCTGAAAATAAGACCTACGAGGGCTTATTTGGGGGGTAGGGCTTATATTGCAGCCATCACCGACAATCACGCTAGGTCTTATTTTCGGGGAAACAGGGTAATTCCTACCATTGATACCAATGATGGGGCACTATTCTTCACACTGACACCCACAAAGGGACACTACTCTTTCCACTGACAGCAATGATGGGGCACTTTTCTTCCCATTGACACCAACAATAGGCACTACTTCTTCCAATGAGACCAACTATGGGGCACTGTTCCTCCCATTGACACCAACAATGAGGAACTATCCTCCCTACGACAACAACTATGGGGCGCCATTCCTCCTACTAATAACAATGATAGGTCACATTTTTTCCCACTGATAACAATGATAGGTCACATTTCTTCCCACTGATAACAATGATAGGTCACATTTCCTCCCACGGACACCAAAGATGGGACACTATTCCTCCCACTGACACCAAAATGGGACACTATTCCTCCCACTGACACCAACAATGGGACACTATTCCTCCCACTGACACCAACAATGGGACACTATTCCTCCTACTGACACCAAAATGGGACACTATTCCTCCCACTGACACCAAAGATGGGACACTATTCCTCCCACTGACACCAAAATGGGACACTATTCCTCCCACTGACACCAACAATGGGGGTTATTCCTTCCCCAAAACTGACCACAGGTTCTAAGTCATTTTTGTCTTATTTTCACTGAGCCTGAGCTATTTTTTAATCCCACAGGCCACAGTCCAGCCCCCCCCCCCCCCCCCCAAAAAAAATCTTTAGAACTGTGAACTTTGTGTAGAAAAAAATGGGGACCCACGACCTGGACACCCTTTAGTTCTTATTGTACAGCTCTTGGAACCCGTGTCCGAAACTGCCTTCTTATGCCGTGTACACACAGGCGGACTTTTCGGCATCAAAGGTCCGACGGTCTTTCCGACGGACTTTCGACGGACTTCCGACGGACTTTCGAACGAACGGACTTGGCTGCACACGATCACACCAAAGTCCGAAGGATTCGTACGTGATGACGTACGACCGGACTAAAATAAGGAAGTTCATAGCCAGTAGCCAATAGCTGCCCTAGCGTCGGTTTTCGTCCGTCGGACTAGCATACAGACGAGCGGATTTCTCGATAGGAACTGGGTCCGCCCGAAAGATTTGAAACATGTTCCAAATCTAAAGTCCGTCTGATTTTCGACCGAAAAAGTCCGCTGCAGGTCCGATGAAGCCCACACACGGTCGGATTGTCAGACGGATTCGTTCCGTCGGACCAGTCTGGTCGAAAAGTCTGCCCGTGTGTACACGGCATTAGGATGTCAAGGGCCCCAACTTGATGCTCCATAAAAGTCTAATATATTGACCATTACCGAGCTATGCTGTGCACAGGCTCCTCTTAGAAGAAACATTCCACAGGTTGGGAATCACTGCGTCTGACCAAACTAGCCTGTGGTCCAGGAGACCAGAACCTACACTGCTGGTGTACACCTTGTCTGAGAAATACATAAAGTTACCACTTCTGACCTCCGCCTTAAAATGCTGGTTGAATTACTATTACATAGACCCTTTGCCTTCTATCAAGAGCCAGGCAACTAGCAATTGCATATTGTGGAGGCAGCAATGGTAGGCGTCCTCCTCTCTGGAAAAAGAACACCATGAGCACAGTGACATTACCCTGAACATCCCTCTGTAGCAGTCTGAGCACAGAAAACATTATATGTGGCATTTAGAATAATAAATATTATTTAACTGTCTATTGCATCAGTTGATATTCAATGTACTGTGTTATTAAAAAAAAAAAAAAAAAGATCCACCCTGAAGAGATATGTCAGTATTGGGCGGGCGCCAGCTTGCTGAATCACTTAATGACTTCCTGTGTCTCTGAGGACCTTGGCAGCGACTTATTCCCCAGGTTCTCTCTTTCCTTCAAAATGGAATTTACTTCTCTTACTACATTCTCTTGACTATAAAATGCATATAAATTTAATCAAGTGCAAGTAACAAGCTCAAATAACGGTTATAGATTTCAAGCGACACACCGTCAAATTCAAATCCACGTTTATTGCAATGGTAGACTTTGCAAAGCCACCGAGATTCGGGGAGATAAAACTCTGCCTCCTTCATCAGGGACAAAAAAGAAATCTTCTTACTCACAAATCACTGTAACATACATTATAATGATTTGTTACAATGACTTGTCTCTAAGAACTTTTCTAAATTTATTTTTCATCTTTTAGATTTACATGGTAGCCCCGATGAAGGAGGCGAAGTTGTGGCCCTGAAAACGCGTTGGCTTTGCAAATGTTGCAGTATACTCACAGGATCCCTGCCGGGTCTTCCAGCACTCCTCAAAGGATCCCTGTGCCACGAAGAGGTTGGGCTCCAGCCTTTGAATTGGCTGGTCTGTGTTTTATCGCCAGCTACCCGAGAGCTAAAGAGCTGTAATACTTACCTGCCAATTGACGACCAGGACTGACCTGACTAAACTCTTCCCTGCCTTGACTCAACTACTCTCTTGCCTGCCACAACCCCTGCCTGGACCCGACTATTCTCTTGCCTTCCATGAACCCTGCCTAGAGCTGACTGCCCTCCTGCCTGCCGTGACCCTTGCCTGGACCTGACTATTCTCTTGCCTGCATTGACCCCTGCCTGGACGTAAATACTCTCTTGCCTGTCATTAACTAGGCCTGACTACTTTTTTGCCTGCCACGACCCTTGCCTGCATATGCCAACTCTCTTTTGTGCCATAACCCATGCCTGGATGTGAGTACTCTCTTGCCTGTCTCGACCCCTGCCTATCATCTTGCATGCCGTGACCCTTGCCTGGACCTGACTACTCTCTTGCCATAAACCCCTGCCTGGACCTGACTACTCTCTTGCCTGCCATGACCAATGCCTGGACGTAACTACTCTATTGTCTGTCATTACCTGGGCCTGACTACTTTCTTACCTGCCACTACCCTTGCCTGGATATGACAACTCTCTTTTGTGCCATGCCTGGACCTGACTACTCTCTTGCCTGCCTCGACTCCCGCCTGGACCTGACAACTTCTTGCCTGTCTCGATCCCTGCCTGGACCTGACAACTCTCTTGCCTGTCTTGATCCCTGCCTGGACCTGACAACTCTCTTGCCTGTCTCGACCCCTGCCTGGACCTGACTACTCTCTTTCCTGCCTGGACCTGACAACTCTCTTGCCTGTCTTGATCCCTGCCTGGACCTGACTACTCTCTTTCCTGCCTCGACCCCTGCCTGGACCTGACTACTCTCTTTCCTGCCTGGACCTGACAACTCTCTTGCCTGTCTCGACCCCTGCCTGGACCTGACAACTCTCTTGCCTGTCTCGACCCCTGCCTGGACCTGACAATTCTCTTGCCTGTCTCGACCCCTGCCTGGACCTGACTACTCTCTTTCCTGCCTCGACCCCTGCCTGGACCTGACTACTCTCTTTCCTGCCTCCACCCCTGCCTGGACCTGACAACTCTCTTGCCTGTCTCGACCCCTGCTTGGACCTGACAACTCACTTGCCTGTCTCTACCCCTGCCTGGACCTGACTACTCTCTTTCCTGTCAGGACCCCTGCCTAGACCTGGCTACTCTTTTGCCTGGCATGAACACTGCCTGGACCTGATTACTCTCTTGCTTGACACAACACCTGCCTGCTCTCTTTCCTGCCATGACCGGATCTGACTACTCTCTTGCCTATGATGACCCCTGCCTGGACCCGACTACTCTCTTACCTGCCATGAACCTGACTACTCTCTTACCTGCCATGAACCTGACTACTCTCTTACCTGCCATGAACCTGACTACTCTCTTACCTGCCATGAACCTGACTACTGAAATTGGCACAATTGGAATTATTTCTGCTTGAGTCAGCTTAAATCAAAACCGTGTGTTTTATTGTACACACATAAACTTGGAAAATACTTACAAAAATAGTACATTCATATTCAGAATTAGTGTTGTTTCATATATGCAAAAAATGTTCAAATATAGTTCATTTGTTTCAAAGATCTGAAAAAGTCCTTAAAATCAAAGATGGCCGAGTAACCTCTTGTGTCCTGGCTTGAATAGGTGTATGTCTTGGAAGGAATCTGTGTGAAGAGTGAGTGCCATGTCTTGGAAGCAGAATGTGTGTGTGAAGAGTGCCCTCGAAGACTGGATTCCTTCTGTCTATATGAACTCAGTCTTTCAAATTCGCGCCCAAACACAAATCCCTCCCATACACTCCCTTTTTCTCCACCTTCTAACAGAGAGCACCATCTGTTTTTCACTTTAACCAAACATTTTAAACATGAAACCAGATATATGTGAGAGGCTTTCAGACTAACCTCTTAAAACATAAACGCTTAAATCAAACAAAGTATCGGTTACATAGGAAGACCCATACATATATTTACAAAATCCATCAAATTCTGACAGGGTCTTGACCTGCATTTTCAGTCAATGAATGGCCATTTGGGTATCACTAGCTCAAAGTCCTGTCATTCAAACAATTATGGAAAATGCATATTCTTTTCAATAAAGCCAATTAAAATTTAGATATTAAGAATATAACATTCCCCTCTGAAATATGAATAACAATCATATTTCAATCATACATTCATAGCATACATGGCCCATTCATACTGACTTTGATCCAATAACTCCAAATGTATTTCCATCACCAACCGAGTTTGCAATACCAAAACCCATCTTTCTCTTAAGCTTATTTTGCAATAAATCATCTCCTTTCTTGATTTCATTTCTAATTCGATAATATAATTTTTTTCATTCTAAACATCAAACATAACTGGAATATAATGAATAACATAATAATAATAAAAGAATAACTATAAGATGTGATAAAATATTTCCTGCTGCTGAGGTTATTGAAGTTTTTCCCCAAATTGATACACTATTACTGAATTTTTTCCACCAATTACTTCCTGAAAATTCTGACCATTGATGAGATATCTCTTGCAAATTACCTTGTTCATGTTTAAACAATATTTCTGCATTCTGAAGTTCCTTAGCCAAAGCTATCAATAAACCTTTATCCTTATTAATTACATTTGCCCATTCTTCCCAAGGAAATTCATCTACCTGAGATATATTATATTGTGTGGGAAGAGCACTTATATTTTTCATAAGCATATTTGTTAAATTTGTTCTAAACCCATTAATACTTATTGCTACAATGTCTCCTTCTATACAATACAAGCCTTGATTTAGGTTTTCTGTATTTGTACAAGAAGAGAAAAAAGTTTTAACCCTTTCTGTATCTGACATGATCTGAAAACAAACCTTTTTATCTACACGAGTAACTAATTCAGAAATTGTTTCAACTTTTTCTATTCTTGCTGAACACAATGTATGATTATGATAACAAGAATGAAAAATACTTTTATCTTGATTAGGTAAACAGATAACTTTAGACTGAAATTGTAAACATGATGACAAATCTAATTGTTCTAATTCAGAATTTTCATTGTTAAATGCAAAATCTGTATACTGTAATTTATAATACAATAATTGTGTATTGCTGACCGGTAATCCCAGGACTGTGATTGGAACCAAAAGTTGTTCTTGTCCTGCTATCGGAATCATAGAAGAACTATAACAAACATCCTGTTTACATCCTATCCATTTATTTACCCATAAATCTGTATGATTTATAGCATATACATATTCTCTGGGTAAATTCTGTAAAATGCCAAGAGGGGTTATTCCACTCTGGAATGCTTGAGCAATTATTTTAAAATTAGTGGAATATTCAGTCTGGATCTCTAAACATGCTCTGGCAATATGAGAATGTTGTTCACTTAACATTAAATCAAGAGTAATATTTTGAAGATGTAAAATAGATGGACCCATTATATTAGCTGTTTTAATAACCATATTTTCTAAAATTTCATTTAAATTTCTCTGTATTTTAATCCCATTACTACCCACTAAACCAGCTGTCTCAAGATCAGACTTTAAAGTATTAATGTCCATACTATTAGTAATACTCCCAATTGTGCCAATCCCTCCTAAAATACCTTCAACAATACCACGCTTATTTCTGTTATGATTTATATTATTAACTCCAAACCATCTTTCAATACCCAATTCCATATTAACCAAATGTCCTTGACATTGTGGAAACCTTGTAGAAATTTTCCATTCTGAAACATTAAAGTTCCACAATATAATGACAAAATTTCCCTCTCTCAAAAGAGTTCTGGATTGGAAATGGTTAATCTGAAATGGATTTGCTGAGACACTTTTCTTACCAACACATGGAGTTTTCCTAGGAGACCTTACAACAACACTTCCCTTCGCACATTTCATTGGATAATTTACTATTGATATGCAACATTCATATATACCAGTATCATTCAAAGATACTCTCATTTGTTGATAAACAAATGTATTATTGATCCAATTCACACTACCATAAATTCCTTTATGAATTATCATAGTAGAACTGTGAAGAAAACTTCCCAAAAATTCATCGTTCCTTTTCCAAGTTACCAATGAATCCTGAGGTACATATATTTTTGTTTTACATATCAAATGCAAACTATCATTATCTTCAAAAATGTTCAAAGACTGTGGAAAAATATAAATTTCTGGAATAATCATGTTGACCACAGAAATACTAATTTTAACCCTTATTTGTGTTAATTGTCTTGTTACTTTAAAATCCCATGTTCTTACAACTACATATCCATACAATTCTTCAGCTGTATTAATATCAACATATCTAGAATTATATTCTGTCATTTGTATTAAGATCAATATCTTTATCACTCTTGTCCTCTGTATTAATATCAATGTCTTTATCACTTTTATCATCTATATTGATATCAGTGTCTAGATCTCTTTTGTCTCTGAATAATGTAATGTCTTTGTAGTGTAATTCTTCAATCCTGTTAACCTCTGCATAGCTGGAACAATTTGTGATATATTTTACCACAGATAAAATTGTCACTAGGGAAAAGATGAATCCTGTGATGATGATAAATCTTCTCTCTTTAACACTTTCTTTTGTTGAACTGTCATCTTTCTTCTTTTTTAGAATCCATGACTCCTCCAGGTTAATGAAATATAATTCATTCCTAGGAAAAATAAAAGCAGCATCATTTATCTCAGAATATTACATTTGTTATACCCACATTTTTATTTATCCATGCTTTTTCACTAAATTGAGAAATTCTTGAACTAATACCATTGTCCCTTGAACATCCAAGATGTCCAATGGACCTTCTCAATTACTTTGCCATGGTCCACTTCTCCTGAACCTTTAGTTCCGCCTGTGACGTGTATCTCACCATCTCTGGGTGTGACCTTACACATGGCAACTCTTTAATCACCATTTTTCTTTCTGTATAAACTAATGCTAACAACATCTAATTTTTGATTTATCTTGATAAACCGTTTATCTTGAATAAAAGATAATTTTGGTTTTAATAATAAAATAACAAAATGTTACAAAAATCAGATATGTGTGTGTGGATATAACAACAGTTAATTAGATATGTGTCTTGGGTATACTGGAGTGAGTGTCTGTTTCAGCATCTGCTGGAATGCATGTCTGCCAAAAAACTCTGTTACAGGCATTCTACTCCTAAAAAAACAAACCCCCTCCTTTCTTATTCAGAAAGGTTCTTTTTTATCTTGTAGTCCCACAGATGCAGACTCTCTCAAATTCCTAAGGATGGGGCTATGTGCTCTGTGAGTAACCATTTAACTTATACAATACAAATTTCTTTAAACTTCTAAAACAAATACTACATATCAGTATATATACAAATTGTCTTTTAATAATCTCCTAAACAAGGAATATTGTAAAGTAAAGAAATTATGATCTTTTAACTCAAACTTAAAACTGTGTGGAGGGACCATTTTTCATACAAGTAACTGCATGTAACACCATTCTGTTCAAATTGTCCTGTATCATCTATAACCAATACACTCTTATGCAAAAGGAAAATACCAAAAAGAAATATCATTTTCTGAATGACATTCAATACCTTTAAATAACATCCTAATATCCCTTCTCAAATCACAAGCATTGCAGAAAAAATACACTTCAAAGGGACACAATCAATCCTTGCTGTCTACTGCCAACAATAGTTCATTGTGAAACACAAGTGACAAAATAATTCTTCCTGTCATTAAATCAAATGAAGAATACTCTGTAACTGAAAAAACTGTACCTGCAAACTGTGAATGATATGATACATGAAATCTCTGTCCTATTCCCAAGATTTTACACATTACCTGCATGATTTTACCTACAAAATGGAATCCTCTGCCACTACTGAGATTTGCTAGTATACCTCAAACTAGAAAAACATAATTAATCCATATCCTGTCAGTAATTAAAATATCTTTGTACACAGATTAGACAATATTTAATTACTCTGTCTACTGTCTCTTCCATTTTGTCCCAATAGAATTTCTCTTTAAGAATTTCAAGCAATTTTTGCTTACCAATGTGATCTAAACTGTCATAGTTAAATTTAATGAATTCCACCTGTAGGTGTTGTGGTACATTAAATATAGAAAATCCATCTAAGTCATGATATTAGATCTAGTTATCATTAACAAAAATATAGATCTAATACCATCCGATGAGGAAGAAAACATTGATTCAACTTTTAAACCTCTGAAAACGAAGGAAAATCTTATATTTGTTTTTTCCACAACATAATTTTGACCATATTCAGGTTAAAATCACTAATTCTCCATACAAATCTGCATCCTTTGCTAATTGAGTACAAAGCTGTCAATTACCCCCTTATCAGATGAACTAAACCTCTCAATGTTCCATCTGAACAAAAAATGAAAAATTAAAATCATAATAATCATAACTGGGAAAAATTAATAAAAAATTAATAATCCAAAAGGATTATCCTTGAAAATACTAAAAATATATCACATAAAAACCAAATCTCTGAACCTCAAATCATAACCTTATTATCCATATCAAAGAATCAATAACCAGAAAATCTTTACCATCCATGCAGTTCATTTAAGGACTGCTAACATTGTTTTTCACAGTGTCATATGATACATAGTGATACCTTTCCTGTCTTAATGGACTATTTGCAGTTTGCAATCTTTGCATTTGGGTCTCAAAAGGGAAATTAGTTTGATTATTATGGCCTCTATACCTCCAATTACTACACCAGCGCACAGAATACACTTCATAGCGCCTTGGCATCGTTTTTGGATAATACAACCTCTTTTGTATATCGTTATTATTAGCCATCACACAAAACCTAGCTATGTGACCCTCTCTTTTGCAAACTAAACATTTAAGAGTTGGTTTTTTTGCATATACCTTTCTTTGAGTATATGGCGATGAAAATTTACATTTCTGTTGAATATTACTAATATTCAAATCAACAGACTTCACACTTTCATTGTCTGAGGAAACATTAACCTCCTCAAATGACCCCACTGAGTCAAATCCAGAATCAGCATCATCATCCCTCGCCTCTGACTTTGTCACGTGTTCATAAGCTAAACACTGAGCATGTGCAGAAGACTGAGCTTGCAATAATTGCGTTTTAAGCAAACTTATAACATTCTCTTGTTCAATTTCTTTCTGAGTTAAAAAAACAATACAACTTTCTTTTTCTTTAACTGATTCCAATAATGCATTCATTTTATGTTCTAATGCATCTTTTTCAATCATTAATTGTTCAATATGTAAATTCTCCTGTGTTTGTGCAATTTCTGTTACACTTTGCCTTTGTTTTCCTGGCATATCAAAAACCATTGCATTGAAGACTGAGACTAATTTCATCACATTGCTTAATTTTCTCTTAGATTTAGCTAATGAAAATCTATTCTTCTCAATTTCTTTATTTGCCTGTAGGCATTGATTATACATTGATTGCCATAACTTAGTGTCTGAAATATAGCTGGCTAAACCTTCAAATTCTAACTTACTTCCTTCAGCTATAACATTTATAAATTCCATATTTTGGTACTCACCGAATATAAAACTTTTCCGTTTTCCGCTGGACTCTAATTAAACCGTCTGTCAAGACTTCTGATCCAAAATACTCTGGTCTTCACGCAATCAAACATCAAAAACATCAATCTGGCGATTCTTCTAGGTTCTTTCAATAATTTTAAAGTTTTCTGTTCATCACGTTTCCCCTCTGAACAACGGAAAAGTGGCATAAAACTTCTGACGATTGAAACTGGCTGGCGTCCGCCAATGAAATAAATGGCTTAATATTGTATAAAAAGCCTTCAATAATGATGATTCTCGTGAGACGAATTTTGGAATTATTTCTGCTTGAGTCAGCTTAAATCAAAACCGTGTGTTTTATTGTACACACATAAACTTGGAAAATACTTACAAAAATAGTACATTCATATTCAGAATTAGTGTTGTTTCATATATGCAAAAAATGTTCAAATATAGTTCATTTGTTTCAAAGATCTGAAAAAGTCCTTAAAATCAAAGATGGCCGAGTAACCTCTTGTGTCCTGGCTTGAATAGGTGTATGTCTTGGAAGGAATCTGTGTGAAGAGTGAGTGCCATGTCTTGGAAGCAGAATGTGTGTGTGAAGAGTGCCCTCGAAGACTGGATTCCTTCTGTCTATATGAACTCAGTCTTTCAAATTCGCGCCCAAACACAAATCCCTCCCATACACTCCCTTTTTCTCCACCTTCTAACAGAGAGCACCATCTGTTTTTCACTTTAACCAAACATTTTAAACATGAAACCAGATATATGTGAGAGGCTTTCAGACTAACCTCTTAAAACATAAACGCTTAAATCAAACAAAGTATCGGTTACATAGGAAGACCCATACATATATTTACAAAATCCATCAAATTCTGACAGGGTCTTGACCTGCATTTTCAGTCAATGAATGGCCATTTGGGTATCACTAGCTCAAAGTCCTGTCATTCAAACAATTATGGAAAATGCATATTCTTTTCAATAAAGCCAATTAAAATTTAGATATTAAGAATATAACAACTACTCTCTTGCCTGCCTTGACCGGCTCTGACTACTCTCTTGCCTATGATGACCCCTGCCTGAACCTGACTACTCTCTTACCTGCCATGAACCTGACTACTCTCTTGCCAGCCATGAACCTGACTACTCTCTTACCTGCCATGAACCCTCCCTGGACCTGAAAACTTTTTTGCCTGCCCAGACCTCTGCCTGGACCTGTCTATTCTATTGCCTGCTGTGACCCCTGCCTGGACCTGACCACTCTCTTTCATGCCACGACCCCTGCCTGGACCTGACTGCTCTCGTGTCTACAGTATCATAAACAGTAGCCCTTCTGTCCAAGCTAGAGTTGCCACCTCATCCCTTTAAAACTGAACACCTATGAATTACACAGGTTCTGAGGCTAATTAAATGCAGATAAAGTGAGTTTAATTACCACCTTAATTAGCCACAGAACCTGTGAAATTACTATGTGTTTGGGTTTAAAAGGATGAGGTGGCAACCCTAGTCCAAGCAACCCCTTGGTGTGGCGATTCTAAGGGTTGCAACATGAGGTTGCCAAGTTGTTGCAAAGAAAACCAGGGGCCACTAGGATTTCTTGCCACCATCAGGAGCTCTGGAGAAAACTAACGTCTACTTAGACCCCCATGTCTTGGAAAGGCCTGCGTCACCTGCCAGGGGGCACTATAGCAGCATTCTACCCCTGGAATCAACTTGTATTTGGACTTACAGGGTGGTGCTTCAATTCTAAACTAATTTATACTTATCATCGCCCACGGAGATCCCAGAAGGCCTTGTGTGTGTGCAGAAGCTGCGGGCCCGATATTCAGATTATTCACATTTACACCACGGCCATACTACTCCATGACAACTATAATAAATATGAAGACAGCAGGAGGAGGAGCAAAGGTGGAGCCCACCGTGACCAACCAGTTTTCATCTTTCAAATTAAACTAGGAAGCTGGTTGGTCGCTGTAAGCAACAGCTCCACGACTCCACCTACCCCCTTAATGAGCCAATCCCACTGAGGCTTCGAGGATCACACCGCTACTTGCCTGACAGGTATGATGATCATTCAAGTCCAACTCCAGCTAAGTGGAAGTTTGTCCTCACTTTTACGTGGGGGGTAAATCTCCCCTATCAAGACACGAAGTGAGGGACAATCTCCTCTGTCAGGGAAGGAAGTGAGGATAAATTCCCCATTAGGACAGTAAATGAGGGAAATTTTTCGCTTGTCAGGGCAGAAAGGTTGAAGCAAAATCAGGAGTCAGGACAAGATGTGAGGTTAAATCTACCCTGTCAAGACCGGAAGTGAGGGCAAATCTTCCATCAGGCCAGGAAGTGAGGAAAATATCTCCTTTCAAGACAGAGAGTGAGGGTAAATCTCAAGACAAAAAACTGAGGGAAAAATCTCTCATGCCATAACAAGAAGCAAGGGCAAATCTGCCATGTCATGACAGGAAGTGAGGGCAAATCTGCCATGTCATGACAGGAAGTGAGGGCAAATCTGCCATGTCATGACAGGAAGTGAGGGCAAATCTGCCATGTCATGACAAGAAGTGAGGGTAAATCTGCCATGTCATGACAGGAAGTGAGGGCAAATCTGCCATGTCATGACAGGAAGTGAGGGCAAATCTGCCATGTCATAACAGGAAGTGAGGGCAAATCTGCCATGTCATGACAGGAAGTGAGGGCAAATCTGCCATGTCATGACAGGAAGTGAGGGCAAATCTGCCATGTCATGACAGGAAGTGAGGGCAATTCTGCCATGTCATGGCAGGAAGTGAGGAAGAATCTCCAATGTCATGACAGGAAGTGAGGGCAAATTTTCTATGTTATGTCAGGAAGTAAGGGTTAATCTCCCATGTCATGACAGGAAGCGAGGGTGAATCTCTCATGTTATGACAGGAAGTGAGGGAGTATCTTCCATGTCATGACTGGATGTGAGGGCATATTTCCCATGTCATGACAGAAAGTGAGGGCAAATATGTCACGACAGAAAGTTAGGGGGTATTTCCCATGTCATGACAGGATGTGAGGTCATATTTCCCATGTCATGACTAGAAGTGAGGGCAAATCTCCCAGGTACTGACAGTAATCTGCCCTGCCATGACAAGAACAGGGTGAATCTCCCATGTCATGACAGGAAGTGAGGGCGTATCTCCCATGTCATGACAGGAAGTGAGGGCAAATCTCCCATGTTATGACAGGAAGTGAGAGCATATTTCCCATGTCATGACAGAAAGTGAGGGCAAATCTTCCATGTCATGACAGGAAGTGAGCATATTTGCCATGTCATGACAGGAAATGAGAGTAAATCTCCCCATTTCTATCTCCGTTGTTGCAGGGTCAGGAGATAAGGGGGTATCCCCCCAATAGGACCATGGACAGGAATAAAAACTGACAGAAAACGTGATTCTTCCCCATAAGACTAAAATAATACATTTGGGTGGAGTCTGCCTCTGATACCATGTAAATGTAGGAAAACTACACTTCAGGTTCTCTTTGAGGGGCCCAGAAATATCCCCGGACCCCCATTGTGGAAGATGTTCCCCTCCAACATCACATTGTCACCTCAGCAATAATAATTACCTTAATGAGGTGAAATCCTCACAAGGAACCCCCATTATCCGCCCCGCCTTCCCTCTGACGTCACACACTCCTCTACATGGATGGACACAACTCTATTGGTTGGGATAAGTTTCTTCCTCCTGGCACTCCCGTTGCCATGGTGACGTGTAGACGAGACTCCCCAGACATCTCCTCCTGAACACACCCCGCCGCGCGCCTTCACGCCTCACCTCACACGAGCTCCGCACCACGTGACCAGAGCTCGGCGCTGCATGCGGGCTCCCTCTGCCGGCCATGGCCCAGAACGCACCAAAGTTAGGCGAGGCCGCCATATTGGGACGCCTGGGTGTGGTAAAATGGCCACTGGAGGCGTCTTGTGACCTTGTTGCCAGGGGAACGGGATTGCAACATGTGTGAGAGCTCATGGAGTGAGACCAGAGGAGAGGGGAGCAGAGAAGCTGGATACGAGAGGTCCATAGACAGACAGGAGACTCCCTGCAGGAGCTGGGGAGACAGACAATATCCCAGAGACAGACAGACAGACAACCTCCCAGGGACAGACAGACAGACAACCTTCCAGGGATAGACAGGCGGGCAACCTCCCAGGGACAGACAGACGGACAGCCTCCCAGGGACAGACAGACGGACAGCCTCCCAGGGACAGACAGACGGACAGCCTCCCAGGGACAGACAGACGGACAGCCTCCCAGGGACAGACAGACGGACAGCCTCCCAGGGACAGACAGACGGACAGCCTCCCAGGGACAGACAGACGGACAGCCTCCCAGGGACAGACAGACGGACAGCCTCCCAGGGACAGACAGACAGACAACCTCCCAGGGACAGACAGACGGACAGCCTCCCAGGGACAGACAGACAGACAACCTCCCAGGGACAGACAGACGGACAGCCTCCCAGGGACAGACAGACAGACAACCTCCCAGGGACAGACAGGCGGACAGCCTCCCAGGGACAGACAGACAGACAGACAACCTCCCAGGGACAGACAGGCGGACAGCCTCCCAGGGACAGACAGACAGACAACCTCCCAGGGACAGACAGGCGGACAGCCTCCCAGGGACAGACAGACAGACAACCTCCCAGGGACAGACAGACGGACAGCCTCCCAGGGACAGACAGACAGCCTCCTAGGGACAGACAGGCAGACAGCCTCCCAGGGACAGACAGGCAGACAGCCTCCCAGGGACAGACAGGCGGACAGCCTCCCAGGGACAGACAGGCGGACAGCCTCCCAGGGACAGACAGGCGGACAGCCTCCCAGGGACAGACAGGCGGACAGCCTCCCAGGGACAGACAGGCGGACAGCCTCCCAGGGACAGACAGGCGGACAGCCTCCCAGGGACAGACAGGCGGACAGCCTCCCAGGGACAGACAGGCGGACAGCCTCCCAGGGACAGACAGGCGGACAGCCTACCAGGGACAGACAGGCGGACAGCCTCCCAGGGACAGACAGACAGACAGCCTCCCAGGGACAGACAGGTGGACAGCCTCCCAGGGACAGGCGGACAGCCTCCCAGGGACAGGCGGACAGCCTCCCAGGGACAGACAGGCGGACAACCTCCCAGGGACAGACAGACAGACAACATCCCAGGGACAGACAGACAGCCTCCCAGGGACAGACAGGCGGACAGCCTCCCAGGGACAGCCTCCCAGGGACAGACAGGCGGACAGCCTCCCAGGGACAGACAGACAGACAACCTCCCAGGGACAGACAGGCGGACAGCCTCCCAGGGACAGACAGACAACCTCCCAGAGACAGACAGGCGGAAACCTCCCAGAGACAGACAGGCGGAAACCTCCCAGGGACAGACAGGTGGACAGCCTCCCAGGGACAGACAGGCGGACAGCCTCCCAGGGACAGACAGGCGGACAGCCTCCCAGGGACAGACAGGCGGACAGCCTCCCAGGGACAGACAGGCGGACAGCCTCCCAGGGACAGACAGGCGGACAGCCTCCCAGGGACAGACAGGCGGACAGCCTCCCAGGGACAGACAGGCGGACAGCCTCCCAGGGACAGACAGGCGGACAGCCTCCCAGGGACAGACAGGCGGACAGCCTCCCAGGGACAGACAGGCGGACAGCCTCCCAGGGACAGACAGGCGGACAGCCTCCCAGGGACAGACAGGCGGACAGCCTCCCAGGGACAGACAGGCGGACAGCCTCCCAGGGACAGACAGGCGGACAGCCTCCCAGGGACAGACAGGCGGACAGCCTGCCAGGGACAGACAGGCG
The DNA here is from genome assembly GCA_037952835.1 of Lithobates septentrionalis. Taxonomy (NCBI): domain Eukaryota; kingdom Metazoa; phylum Chordata; class Amphibia; order Anura; family Ranidae; genus Lithobates; species Lithobates septentrionalis. Next base: position 846,275 of record JBBDGP010000049.1, on the reverse strand, counting down.
GACAGCCTGCCAGGGACAGACAGGCGGACAGCCTCCCAGGGACAGACAGGCGGACAGCCTCCCAGGGACAGACAGGCGGACAGCCTCCCAGGGACAGACAGGCGGACAGCCTCCCAGGGACAGACAGGCGGACAGCCTCCCAGGGACAGACAGGCGGGCAACCTACCAGGGACAGACATGCGGGCAGCCTCCCAGGGACAGACAGGCGGGCAGCCTCCCAGGGACAGACAGACAGAAAACCTCCCAGGGACAGACAGACGGACAACCTCCCAGGGACAGACAGACGGACAACCTCCCAGGGACAGACAGACGGACAACCTCCCAGAGACAGACAGACAACCTCCCAGAGACAGACATGCGGACAGCCTCCCAGGGACAGACAGGCGGACAGCCTCCCAGGGACAGACAGACAGACAACCTCCCAGGGACAGACAGGCGGACAGCCTCCCAGGGACAGACAGACAACCTCCCAGAGACAGACAGGCGGACAGCCTCCCAGGGACAGACAGGCGGACAGCCTCCCAGGGACAGACAGGCGGACAGCCTCCCAGGGACAGACAGGCGGACAGCCTCCCAGGGACAGACAGGCGGACAGCCTCCCAGGGACAGACAGACAATTTCCCAGAGGCAGACAGACAGACAACTTCCCAGAGACAGACAGACAGACAACCTCCCAGGGACAGACAGGCGGACAGCCTCCCAGAGACAGACAGCCTCCCAGGGACAGACAGGCGGACAGCCTCCCAGGGACAGACAGGCGGACAGCCTCCCAGGGACAGACAGGCGGACAGCCTCCCAGGGACAGACAGGCGGACAGCCTCCCAGGGACAGACAGGCGGACAGCCTCCCAGGGACAGACAGGCGGACAGCCTCCCAGGGACAGACAGGCGGACAGCCTCCCAGGGACAGACAGGCGGACAGCCTCCCAGGGACAGACAGGCGGACAGCCTCCCAGGGACAGACAGGCGGACAGCCTCCCAGGGACAGACAGGCGGACAGCCTCCCAGGGACAGACAGGCGGACAGCCTCCCAGGGACAGACAGGCGGGCAACCTCCCAGGGACAGACATGCGGGCAGCCTCCCAGGGACAGACAGGCGGGCAGCCTCCCAGGGACAGACAGACAGACAACCTCCCAGGGACAGACAGACGGACAACCTCCCAGGGACAGACAGACGGACAACCTCCCAGGGACAGACAGACGGACAACCTCCCAGAGACAGACATGCGGACAGCCTCCCAGGGACAGACAGGCGGACAGCCTCTCAGGGACAGACAGACAGACAACCTCCCAGGGACAGACAGGCGGACAGCCTCCCAGGGACAGACAGACGAATATTGAGTTGGTCTATGTGAAGAAACTCTCGTAAGAATAATAATTTCCTTCTGCCTCCCAGCAGAGCCATGAATGGGGAGTTCTGTATGACTGTCAACTCTAGTGACAAAGAGGTACAGCCATAACAAGTTGACCACTGACAGGTAAAGTGAATAACCTAATTATCTCATTACAATGGCAGCTAAAAGTGGGTGGGATATATTAGGCAGCAATTGTACATGTTGTTCCTGAAACTGATGTGGTAAAAGCAAACAACTGGGACAGAGCAACTCCAAAACTGCAGCTCTTGTGGGATGTTCCTGGTCTACAGTGGTCAGCGCCAACCAAAAGTGGTCCAAACTAGCGACAGGGTCATGGGCGGCCAAGGTTTATTGATGCACATAGGGAGGGAAGACTGGCCTATGTGTTCCAATCCAACTGAAGAGCTACTGGAACAGATGTAGAGGACTGTGACTCTGGAGACACAGTGTCAGATCTGGAGATGTAGAGGACTGTGACTCTGGAGACACAGTGTCAGATCTGGAGATGTAGAGGACTGTGACTCTGGAGACACAGTGTCAGATCTGGAGATGTAGAGGACTGTGACTCTGGAGACACAGTGTCAGATCTGGAGATGTAGAGAACTGTGACTCTGGAGACACAGTGTCAGATCTGGAGATGTAGAGAACTGTGACTCTGGAGACACAGTGTCAGATCTGGAGATGTAGAGAACTGTGACTCTGGAGACACAGTGTCAGATCTGGAGATGTAGAGAACTGTGACTCTGGAGACACACTGTCCGATCTGGAGATGTAGAGAACTGTGACTCTGGAGACACACTGTCCGATCTGGAGATGTAGAGAACTGTGACTCTGGGGACACACTGTCCGATCTGGAGATGTAGAGAACTGTGACTCTGGAGACACACTGTCCGATCTGGAGATGTAGAGAACTGTGACTCTGGAGACACACTGTCCGATCTGGAGACGTAGAAGACTGTATCTCCAGAGACACAGTGTCAGATCATCATATCTGGAGATGTAGAGGACTGTGACTCTGGAGACACGCTGTCAGATCTGGAGATGTAGGAAACTGTAACTCCAGAGACACACTCTCAGATCTGGAGCTGTAGAGGATTGTGACTCTGGAGACAAAATGTTAGATCTGGAGACTTAGAGGACTGTGACTCCAGAGACACACTTTTGGATCTGGAGATGTAGGAAATTGTAACTCCAGAGACACACTCTCAGACCTGGAGACGTAGAGGATTGTTACTCTGGAGACACACTGTTGGATCTGGGGATGTAGAGGACTGTGACTTCGGAGACACATTGTTGGATCTGGGGATGTAGAGGACTGTGACTCCGGAGACACACTCCCAGATCTGGGGATGTAGAGGACTGTGACTCCGGAGACACACTCCCAGATCTGGAGATGTAGAGGACTGTGACTCCGGAGACACACTTTCAGATCTGGAGATGTAGAGAACTGTGACTCTGGAAACACACTGTTGGATCTAGGAATGTAGAGGGCTGTGACTCATGAGACACTGTCAGATCTGGTGATGTAGAGGACTGTGACTTTGGAGACACACTTTCAGATCTAGATATGTAGAAGACTGTGACTCTGGAGACACCCTGTTGAATCTGGAGATATAAAAGACTATGACTGTGGAGATATAGTCAGATCTGGAGATGTAGAGAACTGTGACTGGAGACCCACTGTCAGATCTTGAGACATAGAGGACTGTGACTCTATGTAGAAGATTGTGACTCTGGAGACACACTGTCAGATCTGGAGATGTAGAGGACTCTGGAGACACACTGTCAGATCTGGAGATGTAGAGTACTCTGGGGACACACTGTCAGATCTGGAGATGTAGAGGACTCTGGAGACACACTGTCAGATCTGGAGATGTAGAGGACTCTGGAGACACACTGTCAGATCTGGAGATGTAGAGGACTCTGGAGACACACTGTGAGATCTGGAGATGTAGAGGACTCTGGAGACACACTGTGAGATCTGGAGATGTAGAGGACTCTGGAGACACACTGTCAGATCTGGAGATGTAGAGGACTGTGACTCTGGAGACACACTATCAGATCTGGAGATGTAGAGGACTGTGACTCTGGAGACACACTGTCAGATCTGGAGATGTAGAGGACTCTGGGGACACGCTGTCAGATCTGGAGATGTAGAGGACTCTGGAGACACACTATCAGATCTGGAGATGTAGAGGACTCTGGGGACACACTGTCAGATCTGGAGATGTAGAGTACTCTGGGGACACACTGTCAGATCTGGAGATGTAGAGGACTGTGACTCTGGAGACACACTGTCAGATCTGGAGATGTAGAGGACTGTGACTCTGGAGACACACTGTCAGATCTGGAGATGTAGAGGACTGTGACTCTGGAGACACACTGTCAGATCTGGAGATGTAGAGGACTGTGACTTTTGAGACACACTATCAGATCTGGAGATGTAGAGGACTGTGACTCTGGGGACACACTATCAGATCTGGAGATGTAGAGGACTGTGACTCTGGAGACACACTGTCAGATCTGGAGATGTAGAGTACTCTGGGGACACACTGTCAGATCTGGAGATGTAGAGGACTCTGGGGACACACTGTCAGATCTGGAGATGTAGAGTACTCTGGGGACACACTGTCAGATCTGGAGATGTAGAGGACTGTGACTTTTGAGACACACTATCAGATCTGGAGATGTAGAGGACTGTGACTCTGGAGACACACTGTCAGATCTGGAGATGTAGAGGACTGTGACTCTGGAGACACACTGTCAGATCTGGAGATGTAGAGGACTGTGACTCTGGAGACACAATGTTAGATCTGGAGAGGTAGAGGACTCTGGAGACACACTGTCAGATCTGGAGATGTAGAGGACTCTGGAGACACACTATCAGATCTGGAGATGTAGAGTACTCTGGGGACACACTGTCAGATCTGGAGATGTAGAGGACTCTGGAGACACACTATCAGATCTGGAGATGTAGAGGACTCTGGAGACACACTATCAGATCTGGAGATGTAGAGGACTGTGACTCTGGGGACACACTATCAGATCTGGAGATGTAGAGGACTGTGACTCTGGAGACACACTGTCAGATCTGGAGATGTAGAGGACTCTGGAGACACACTGTCAGATCTGGAGTTGTAGAGTACTCTGGAGACACACTGTCAGATCTGGAGTTGTAGAGTACTCTGGAGACACACTGTCAGATCTGGAGATGTAGAGGACTCTGGAGACACACTGTCAGATCTGGAGATGTAGAGGACTCTGGAGACACACTGTCAGATCTGGAGATGTAGAGGACTCTGGGGACATGCTGTCAGATCTGGAGATGTAGAGAACTGTGACTCTGGGGACACACTGTCAGATCTGGAGATGTAGAGGACTCTGGAGACACACTATCAGATCTGGAGATGTAGAGGACTCTGGGGACATGCTGTCAGATCTGGAGATGTAGAGGACTGTGACTCTGGAGACACACTATCAGATCTGGAGATGTAGAGGACTGTGACTCTGGAGACACACTATCAGATCTGGAGATGTAGAGGACTCTGGAGACACACTGTCAGATCTGGAGATGTAGAGGACTCTGGGGACACACTGTCAGATCTGGAGATGTAGAGAACTGTGACTCTGGGGACACACTGTCAGATCTGGAGATGTAGAGGACTCTGGAGACACACTATCAGATCTGGAGATGTAGAGGACTCTGGGGACATGCTGTCAGATCTGGAGATGTAGAGGACTGTGACTCTGGAGACACACTATCAGATCTGGAGATGTAGAGGACTCTGGAGACATGCTGTCAGATCTGGAGATGTAGAGGACTGTGACTCTGGAGACACACTATCAGATCTGGAGATGTAGAGGACTCTGGAGACACACTATCAGATCTGGAGATGTAGAGGACTGTGACTCTGGGGACACGCTATTAGATCTATAGATATAACGTTCTTTATCTTTATCTGCCAGGCTATCACAGAGAACGGTACTTTCCTGATTGCATTCCCGCAGTGAGAATCTAAACGTCGGCCAAAGTCATCCCACAGACACAAAGAGCGGCTCTGAGGCTGACAGGCTTGTTTATGGTAAGATACAAGGACGTCTCTCTGTGATCTCATTCTGGTCTTTTTATATCACTTTTTATTTGATGATAAAGTCTGATCACATCCGAGCGGAGCAGCTTTTCCCTCCAGCAATTTAGTGGGGGAGTCGGGAATTCTCAGTACCATCCATCTCCACAAGATGGTGTCGGCGATTGGAGGAATACAGTAGTCAGAACATTTTGTACAGACAGTCTGAAACATAACTAAATTAAGTAACACTGCAGACCTTTAGATTGTGTTAGCTGCCAGCCATGCACATGTCAGCAGCGAAATAATTACCTCGCCCGAAGGTCTGCAGCCCCTCCATCTTTTATCCATTCTTTGTGCGCTCCCCATACTTAGCGGGGTGGTGGAATAATGTTATTTATGTATGCCGTTTTAATAAATCTGCCATTGCTTAGCACATTTGCAAGCCCTTTGGCTTGCAGGGAGCGTATGTTTTTAATGGTCGTCGCGACTCACCCACTTTAAATATTCAGTCTCGCTGATATGCATATATGCAGAGTAATCAAAGGACTTGAATTTTTACTTTTTCTGGAGGAAGTACTGCTTCAGATTTACTCCGGTGCCAGTCGCATGTCTAAAAGCCTATGTGTTTTGGTCACATGACCTTTGCTGTGCAGGTGGATTCGCTGAGCCTCCTCCTGCATAGGTTATGGCAGGGGTGTCAAACTCAATTACTCAATTTCATTGCAGGCCGCATCAGAAATATGGTTGCCCTCAGAGGGCCGGTTTCATTTGTAAGACTAGATGTCCAGAGCACCCCCCCTTACATCAGATGTCAAGAGCCCCACTACTATCAGAAGTCAAGAGTCCCCCATTCTCCCTTACATCACAGTGCACCCACTTACCTTGTGCTGCTGCCAGGAAGACGCTGGGAAGCAGAAAGTGCAGGGTTCTGGAGGAGGACCAGAGGAGGGCTGGAGTCAGGTACCAGAGCCTACTGAATGCTGAGACCAGGGAAGGCAGAGATGAAGGGGTGCTGTGGTTGCATGAGAGGCCCAGGATCTGCAGGAGGAGTTTTGTCCTTCTCTGAGGTGGGGGGGGGGTAGGGCAGAGACAAGCTTCTCCACAGCTGCATGGAGATGCGCAGGATCTAGAGGAGGAGTTCTGTCCTCCTCTCTGCTACCGACTGCTGAGAAAAGCTGGGTGCCACAGCTGCAGGAGAGGTGTAAAGACCACATGAAATGGCCTGGTGGGCCGGATTGTGTTTGACACGTGGATTATGGGACCAAATTCCTGTACTCAGATGGTAAATTAAAAGTTACATTACATGGGGACACAGAATAACAACTTCTAGTGACAACCTGCATTGTAGGCGTAATTTTTTATTTTTTTTGGCCCAGAGTTCCACTTTAATGGAAAGAGAACAGTTGACACTTTGGAAAAAGGGGCCATGAGTATAGACGGGGCACCAGTTCAAGTGGTTATAAACCTCAGAAATGAAAAATGAACAAAGTATATCCCTTTATAGTGTATACTTGCCTTAGTCCAAAGCACCTAGTGGGTGTTGTCTCCTTCCTGTGCTATAAGCATTAGTCACGTATAACAGTTTATGCTGGCAGCAAGGAATCCTGGGGACGGCCCCACCCCTCTTCCAACACACAGCAGGCGATTGCCAGCCTGAGCTGTGCTTGTTTCTCTGAGACTGTGTAGAGGTGGGGGGGAGGTCTATTCCCTCCACTCAGGTGCCAAATTACACTCAGCTCTGTGAAGTTTGTGATATCAGATCCCACCCATTGTCTCTTGACCTCCAGAAATGTTTTGTAAATTCTGTACTTTGAACAGCTCTGGAGAAGAGGGCTACTGATAAACAGGTACAACTTATGTAGAAGGATATTTTTCATCTCTGTGTATCACCTGAGGCCAGTCACTTCGCTGGGGGGGTGTGAGGGTTTGCAACCAACAAGAGCTTCACATAGTAACTAAAAAATGGTTTATTCACCCAGGGTTTACTTGCTATATCTGCTTTATAGAACCCTCGGCTAGATTGTGTAATCTTCTGTCACCAGGTAAAACATGATAATATTGCTCTTTTTTCTTTTCTGTCCACCAGGATTACAGCAAGTGGCAGAGGAGAACAATGAACGGACACAGCTGTGTAGCCTGCAAGACCTCAAAGGGCCCGTGTGTCCAGCACCACAGGGGTGTGATAGGGACCAATGCAAAGAGCCTGCCTCCTATAGGTAACATAGGTAACATATCTTCTAACATATCTTCTAGAGGTGGCAGAAAGTGAAACTGTATATGCTATGTATTGCAACCAGTCAGGCTACAGCTGTCTTTTTTCCCAGCTAGAAAAAGATGAAGCATTTTAATTGGCTAATAGATGCATTTATTTTTGTTCCCATGCACCAGCTTTATAAATAAGGCTCCTTGGATGTCTGTATAGCCCTTTAAAGCTGAACACCAGGTATAGTTTTTTTTATTGAATAGTTACATTGTTGGAGCTCAGAACAATAAGACCCCTTTCACACTGGGTCGTTTTGCAGGCGCCGTTGCGCTAAAAATAGCGCCTGCAAACCGACCTGAAACAGCCGCTGCTGTGTCTCCAGTGTGAAAGCCCTGAGGGCTTTCACATTGGAGCGGTGCGCTAGCAGGACAGTAAAAAAAAGTCCTGCTAGCAGCATCTTTGGAGCGGTGAAGGAGCGGTGTGTATACCGCTCCTCCACCGCTCCTGCCCATTGAAAACAATAGGGCACCGCGGCTATACCGCCGGCAAAGCGCCTCTGCAGAGGCGCTTTGCGGTGGTTTTTAACCCTTTCTCGCCCCCCTAGCGGTCGAATACCGCCGCTAAAATGACGGTAAAGCGCCGCTAAATATAGCGGCGCTTTACCGCTGACGCCCCTCCCGCCCCAGTGTGAAAGGGGCCTTAAAGTTGATATATAGGTTTTATCAGCTCTCATGGTGGATGCGTTTGTACAGTGAGTAAACGGCAAAGAGGAACTATAGTTAAAGGCCTGGTAGCACACTTTTATTAAAAAGAAAAACCAAAGTTCATTAGCTTGCCCACGCAGGGGTTGTTCTCCAGCAAATACAAATAATAAAAGGAAATACCAAGCCACCTGGCTCTTAAAGTAGAAGTCCACCCTAACACTAAAATCCCTGCGTCTACAGACATCCACAATCTATCTCTAACCTATCTAGCCCTGTGAAGAAGAAATCAGTATACATACATTTTTTGAAGCCAATCTGACCCGACCCCACACTGAGCTGTCATCTGCGGTTTGTCTGTGGAGGAGGGTGCAGAGGACACAGCCGACAATGGAAGCCCCATAGTAAGTCTATGGGTGACATCACTACCCATTCATTTCCCAGCCGTTGTCGGCTGTGTCCTCTGCCGAGCTTCCGCCTCTGGAGATCAGATCGGCTTCAAAAAAGGTATGTATAGTGGTTTATTCTTTACAGGGCTAGATAGGTTAGTGTTAGATTGTGGATGTCTGTAGATGCAGGGATTTTAGTGTTATGCCGCGTACACACGAGCGGACATTACGGCGGACTTTGCCCGGCGGACTGGATTTCGTCGGACAATTCGATGTGTGTGGGCTCCAGCGGACTTTGTTTTCTCAAAAGTTCGACGGAATTAGATTTGAAACTTGTTTTAAATTTATCCGTTGAAATCGAGTCCGGTCGAAAAGTCCGCCGTCTGTATGCTAGTTCGACGGACAAAAAGCCACGCTAGGGCAGCTATTGGCTACTGGCTATGAACTTCCTTGTTTTAGTCCGGTCGTACGTCATCACGTACGAATTCGACGGACTTTGGTGGATTGTGTGTAGGCAAGTCCGTTCATTCACAAAGTCCGTCGGAAAGTACGTCGAAAAGTCCGCCGGGCAAAGTCCGCCGTAATGTCCGCTCGTGTGTACGCGGCATTAGGGTGAACTTACAATTTAAAGCGGATTTCTGCCGTTTTTTTTTTTAAAGTCAGCAGCTACAAATACTGCAGCTGCTGCCTTTTAAAATAAGGACACCTACCTGTCCAGGACGCCTGCGATGTTGGCACCCGAAGCTGATCTCTCCCTCGGCCCTCGGGTGCTGCCGCCGCCATCTTCGTTAAGGGAATCAGGAAGTGATCACTTTCTGGTTCCCTACTGCGCATGCGCGACTCACGCTGCGCTATCCCACTGGTTCCTCCTGTCTTCTGGGACCTGTGTGTCTCCCAGAAGACAGCGGGGGGGAGACAGGAAGTGGCATAGATACCCACGGGTGGCTCGGGTATCTATACCCGGAAGTGGGAGCAAAATATCTGTATTAGACAGGTATATGCTCCCCTCCCCCCTGAAAGGTGCCAAATATGACACCTAAGGGGGGGAGGATTCCGAAAACTGGAAGTTTCATTTTTGGGTGGAACGTTTTAAGGCTTGCTTAGCCTTGGTTGCAGTCTCACTCCTGGCCTCCAAACAAGGTCCCCCCCCACCTCCCCCCCCCCCCCAGGTTTTGTCATTTAGCTTTCTCAGCCTCCCAGACCCTCTCTTGGTCTCCCAGTCCCCGGTAGCTGCCCTGACTTTCCCAGTCCATTGGACAGAAGACCTTCACACAAGGCACGCAGTCTCTGATAGGAACAACCCAATCTCCTGAGAGGGCTCTGTCTCAATGCGGCAGCAACTACCCTGAGCAGATCAGGGCTCAGATCTGGTATATATCCATCATGCACACCTGTGCCCTCACATAGGCTGTAAGCAACTAGCAAAGCCTGGACACAGGATTAAAGGTTACTTCCCACCCAAGACACTTCGGAACCGTCAAACTCCAGGTCCCGATCAGGAAATAATAAATTCGGAGAAAACATAGAGCCCAGCTTTCACCATTGACAATAAATATGCCTGAGCTTCACAAATTGCACCTTTGAGAATCCTGTGTCCTTTTTATACCAATTTAGTAAACTCATACCATGGCAGGGCCCCCGCACTGTCACAAAGTATACATATTCCATACTCATAGGGCCACTGTGGAAGCACTGAATCACTATAGTAAATGGTTGAAGAAACACTCCTATGGCCACATCCGTATATTGTTCACTCAGAAGAGGAAAAGAATAAGGGGCCAATAAGGCCTTGGTTCGGACTTTTCAGGCAATGGACAAGAGTATGATAAAATGGATATTTTATTAACAACAAGTTACAACAGACAGGTCATTTGGGGAAAAAAAGTAAAAAACGTACAATACACATTGATGGTCAAGGGTGTCTAATATAAACAGAAAATTAGCACAGTATAGATGGTAGTGAGCCCCTGTGTGTCAACGTGTTTCGCTATTGCTTCTTCAGGACACACTGGGGTTGGTTGAAAGAAAACAGGTCTCACTATCAAGATAAAACATATCGATCAGACATTTCATAACAATAAACACATACTATAAAACTTTTTATCACTATAGTAGTCACCATTAGTACAGTGATCCCCGTAGTCTTCCGTGTCCTGTCCCGAGTGTCTGCCCTTCTGTATAGTGAACTCAGGGTGTTGCTTGCTCGGCCATTCACAGGACGTCCTATATTATTTTCAAAGAATACAAGGTGTTCTCAGATTGGACAAGGCAGAGAAGAAGAGCGGTGATGTCACAATCTCAACCTCATCCAAGCCGAGAACTATTAGTATTAAATAATAGTAAATGGCAGCCAGAACAGGACCCAGAAGACAGAGGATATCCCTGTAGTGGTGACTTCTACGGTAATTCTCCGCTTCCACAGTAGTCCCACGTGTATGGAATATGTTTACTTACATTTGGTCCAAGCTGGGCCAATATAACTATGCAATAAAAATCTTACCAGGATTTCAACTCCTGTAGCTATTGCTTTGTTTATTCACTATGGGGGGAATTTACTAAAACTTGTGCACACAGAATCTGATGCAGCTGTGCATAGTAACCAATCAGCTTCTGGGTTTTAGGCCCCTTTCACACGGGCGCCACTGTTTAGCGGGCTCCATTTGCTCAGTGGGGGGGATTGATCTGCTGATCCCCGCTGAGCAGGCGGATGACAGGTCCGCATCCATTTACTGTGCTGAGTGGAGACGGACACAGCCCCGCTATCATCTATGGGGAAATCGGGTAAAAACAGACCGCCAGTTTTGGTAAATCTCCCCCTATAAGTCTTAATGTATGTATTTATTAGGTTTTCTACACATCGGAACTGACAGTCCAAAAAGGACAAGAGGCAAACCTCCAGGCTCAACAACAGACCGGCGATTAGACAAGAAACACCATAAGACAAGAGACACGCGTAGCAATCACTTTCTGCTAGTAGGTATTTCTTGTATTCCTTTAAAGTTAACCTGTAGGCTGAGAAATATTTGGCCTGCCGTTGATGGCTTCTGAAAAAAATTGTCCCACTTTCTCGCTGATCCCTCAAACAAAACACCCCAAAATGGTGGGGCCCAAAAGAAAAACAGCCTGTTAAGATTTAAAGTAAAGAAAGAGAATTTGCTGCAATAGTCACCTTTAGTGCAGAGTAGAAAATGTGCCGAGGTTCCTCTTTGTGCTGTTAAAGTGATTGTAAATCACCCTATAAAACAATCCAATCAACTTAAAATAGAAATGAAAGGCAAACCATTTTTGTATAGAAACATTATAAATACCTTTTTTCCCCTTTTTTATAAGTGATCACATTCCCTCTGTTCTCAGCTGCATGAGAGCTGAGGGAGGAGGAGAAGCAGCAGCACACTGAGCTTCCCAGTGAATGGCTGTGCAGCGGGGGGAGTGTCAGGACAAATCTGATCATTGGAGGAGAGTACACAGAGTTCCCAGCACAGCTAGAGAACTGACCACAATGTCATCTCCTATCAGGAATATGAAGTGTTGGGGTAACACAAATGCTTTAAGTCCAGAGCACAGTATTTCTTTTCCACCACAAGATGTCCTCAGTCTTCCAGATTGAATGACGGCTGACATTATTCAGTCCACTTTGCTTGAGCTCAGGATGTCATGGGCTCACCCCACTTCCTCTAAGCTCAGGCTGTCATGGATTCACCCCACTTACTCTGAGCTCAGGATGTCATGGGCTCATCCCACTTCCTGTGAGCTCAGGCTGTTATGGATTCACCCCACTTACTCTGAGCTCAGGATGTCATGGGCTCACCCCACTTCCTGTGAGCTCAGGCTGTCATGGATTCACCCCACTTCCTCTGAGCTCAGGATGTCATGGGCTCACCCCACTTCCTGTGAGCTCAGGCTGTCATGGATTCACCCCACTTCCTCTGAGCTCAGGATGTCATGGGCTCACCCCACTTCCTGTGAGCTCAGGCTGTCATGGATTCACCCCACTTCCTCTGAGCTCAGGATGTCATGGATTCACCCCACTTCCTCTGAGCTCAGGATGTCATGGATTCACCCCACTTCCTCTGAGCTCAGGATGTCATGGGCTCACCCCACTTCCTCTGAGCTCAGGATGTCATGGATTCACCCCACTTCCTCTGAGCTCAGGATGTCATGGGCTCACCCCACTTCCTCTGAGCTCAGGATGTCATGGATTCACCCCACTTCCTCTGAGCTCAGGATGTCATGGATTCACCCCACTTCCTCTGAGCTCATGATGTCATGGGCTCACCCCACTTCCTCTGAGCTCAGGATGTCATGGATTCACCCCACTTCCTCTGAGCTCTGGATGTCATGGGCTCACCCCACTTCTTCTGAGCTCAGGATGTCATGGATTCACCCCACTTCCTCTGAGCTCAGGATGTCATGGATTCACCCCACTTCCTCTGAGCTCAGGATGTCATGGATTCACCCCACTTCCTCTGAGCTCAGGATGTCATGGATTCACCCCACTTCCTCTGAGCTCAGGATGTCATGGATTCACCCCACTTCCTCTAAACTCATGATGTCATGGGCTCACCCCACTTCCTCTGAGCTCAGGATGTCATGGATTCACCCCACTTCCTCTGAGCTCTGGATGTCATGGGCTCACCCCACTTCTTCTGAGCTCAGGATGTCATGGATTCACCCCACTTCCTCTGAGCTCAGGATGTCATGGATTCACCCCACTTCCTCTGAGCTCAGGATGTCATGGGCTCACCCCACTTCCTCTGAGCTCAGGATGTCATGGATTCACCCCACTTCCTCTGAGCTCAGGATGTCATGGATTCACCCCACTTCCTCTGAGCTCAGGATGTCATGGGCTCACCCCACTTCCTCTGAGCTCAGGATGTCATGGGCTCACCCCACTTCCTCTGAGCTCAGGATGTCATGGATTCACCCCACTTCCTCTGAGCTCAGGATGTCATGGATTCACCCCACTTCCTCTGAGCTCAGGATGTCATGGGCTCACCCCACTTCCTCTGAGCTCAGGATGTCATGGGCTCACCCCACTTCCTCTGAGCTCAGGATGTCATGGATTCACCCCACTTCCTCTGAGCTCAGGATGTAATGGATTCACCCCTTGAAGCAATGACAAATTTATTTGAGTATGGCCTCATATATTAATAATCAATATAAAGTAAAAAAAGTACCATCATCCAAATTGAAATATGAAGAATTGGGAAGGTGGAAATGTGGGGGCAGTTGCTGATGCTGGCCAATACACATGACCACCTAAAATGGTTAATGGACTATCTCGGTACTGATACAATGACCCAATGGTTATGATAAAAAAATCAAGCTTTAATACAAATCAAAAAAGGAGCCAACATACAGAAGTAACTGACTACTAACGGGTTCCCCCGTAGAGTTTCTGTTGGAGTGGAGTATACATTGTTTCCTCTACCCGTTTCGTGGTATAAATCGTTTCTTCAGGAGGAGTGGTAAAGAGACAAAAAGCAATGTCATCATACAGCCTGGGCTGTGCAGCTGTAAAGCCCACCCCATACCACCACGGCAACTACGGTGAACTACGGCACTGGACCAGCCAGATGACCCTTAGGAAAAAAAAAAGAAGGAAAAGAATTCACATGGCTACCTGAAACTAGCATCTTCAGAAGGATATCAGAAAGTGCAGACTCTGGGTTATTTCTATGGCAGTTTTACTTTTAGTATAGTATTTATTTGTATATGTATTCTAATAGGATTGTCAAACTCAATTTAATCACAGGTCGCATTAGCATTATGGTGTCCCCAAAGGCTGATTGTATCTGTAAGAGTAGATATCCATAGAACCCCCCCCCCCCCCCCCATTGCATCAGATGTCAATACCCCCCCACACACACAACATCGGACATCAAGAGTCCTCCACTCTCCATTATATCACAGTGCACCCCCTTACCTTGTGCAGTTGCCAGAGGAAAGCAGTTGGGAAGCAGAAAGTGCAGGGTCTGGAGGGGGGCTGATGAGGGTGTGCTGGGGTTGCACAAAGAGGATCTGTAGGAGGAGTTCTTTCCTCTCTGTTGATGACTGCTGAGATGGTGGGGAGCAGAGATGAGCCACTTCACGGCCACTAAGAGAACCACAGGATCTGTAGGAGAAGTTCTGTTCTCTTCTCTGCTGGGACAAGGTGGAGGCAGAGGCGAAGGGGGGGGGGGTGCCACAGCTGCAGGAGAGATGCTAGGCTGACATGAAATGGCCTTGCGGGCCGGATTCAGCTTGCAGGCCTTGTGTTTGACACGTGTATTAAAATATTGGGACTCGCAACAGAGCTTACACAGAACAATGTTTTAGAAAGCTCAGTTTGCATGGTAGCAGCTCAGTTCCTTTCCTGATTGAGGCCTGCTTGGCTGTGAAAGACCAAGGAGCTAAAATGTATATCACTGCAGGTATGTAACACACTTAGAGGCATGGAGACATAATAGACGTACATTTTTTTTATTTTATTTTTTTTTAATAAACCTTGTGTTTTTTTTCTAAAATCTTACAGAGAATTAGACCATATTTTACTCTGAATGGAGTTCTTGCAATGACCACTAGATGTCAGCAACATCCAACAAACATATTATCTTGTATAACAGTGACCTGTCCACTGTCCTCGCTACTTAGAAGCATTGCTTCATACTGTGTATAATGGGTATAAATGGGGTACAAGCAATGTTAGCAGCGTTGTAACGTGGTAAATAATATGGGTTGGATGTTTAACTCTGAATATTTCCCGAGTTATTTGGAGCAGGCCTTACTGTAAGCCTTATTTTATAAAAAAATAATGCAATCACCCATATGAGACAATTTTATTTTACATTTCATTGGTATAGATTGGTAAGTGGAGACTGAATAGTTGCTGTGACTTTTCTGTTCATATTCCACAAAGTTTTAGTTTTTTTTCCCCCCTCTCCTTTACCCAGCCTTATAACGAAACATCAGTGTCTACGCTGCAAGCCCGCTGCCAGCGCCTGGAGCAGGACAATGGCACACTGCTGAAAACTATTACTGAAATGGAAGATGAGAGCATGAAGAGCGCCACCCAACACCTGCTGCAGTATGACAGAGCCGGGGTAAGTCCTGCTAAGATGGTATCTATAGCCTAGTCCTAGTGGCTTCATCTGTCCTCCTATCTTAGAAGAATGTCCTAGCAGTTTGTCTGTCTGTCTGTCCTCCCTTAGAGTAATGTCCTAGCAGTTCAGCTTTGGGCTGACCGGCAGATTCGGGACGCTCAACAAGATCTGGAGAAGACCAGAGCAGAAAGACAGGAAACTTTAACTGGTGAGAATATCCAAGGAAAAAGTGCTTGTGTGAAATGTTATCACTGCATGTCTATAATTGTACCTATAGCAATAAAATTGATCAAGAAGAGATTTGACAGCAGAATGATAATCCCCGGAACTCATTATCAGCAGCAGCAGCAGCAAGACTTCCAGTAATCATGTGCAGGAGACTTCCGCTTCCGTTGCCTGTCTTTTTTGCCGGGGCGGCCATGCTGCCTTTGTCTGGATTTCCATAGATTTCTGTACCACCCTGATTCACAAGGTTTCCTGGAACTTGGGAAAAAAAGTCTTAATGGGGGCATACAGCATCATGTGTGGGGCGGGGGGGGGGGTGTATTTATGGGTTCTCTTGTAATTAACCACTCAAGGACCAAACTTTTTCTGGCACTTTTTGTTTACGTTTGTTTTTTATATTTTTTTTAAAGCAGAGGCCCTAGAGAATAAATTGATGGGTTTTGAAATTTTTTATGTCACGCGGTATTTGTGCAGCGGTTTTTCAAAAGCAAATTTGTGGAAAAAAGTACACCTTTTTGAATCTTAAAGCAGAGTTTAAAGAAAAAAATTACGTCAGCAGCTGTAAAATACTGCAGCTGCTGACTTTTAATAATCGGACACTTACCTGTCCCAGGGTCCAGCGATGCGTGGGGGGGGGGGACGAAGCCCCGTTAGTCGCCCCCCCCCCTCTTCTCTGCGGCGCCGGCATAGTCACTGTGGGCGCCTGGCTGTCACGCATTGTGCATGCGCGAGACGCGCGGCGCGCTGTGACTGGCCGGGCAATCATCTGGGACCTGTGACGTGTCCTAGATGATTGCCAAGAGGGAGGGGGGGGAGAGGTGAACTGACTTCCGGAACCACGGAGCCCCGGGAGGAAGTAGGAGCTGGAACCCTCTAAAAAGAGAGTATCCACTGCCCCCCAAAAAAATGACATGCCAAATGTGGCATGTCAGGGGATCACCTTCCCTTAAAGCGAAAGTTCCATTTTTGGGTGGAACTCCGCTTTAATGCAAAAAAAACTTGGGATCGACCGATTATCGGCGGCCGATATTCACTTTTTTTTGAAGCATCGGGCAAAAACCTACCCAATATTACTGATGTTGCTTCAAGGGCTTTTACCGGGGTGATGCTTGCAGCTGCAGGCATCACCCCGGTACCGTTCTTTAGAGCGGACGGTCGGCTTTATTGTAATAACAACTGATGTGGCTCAGCAGCCGCTCAGCTGTTATTACAAGCAGCGGGAGGGGACGCCCCTCTTCCGCCACTCGCCCGGGCTCTTCTGTCCAACCTTGGGAGGCCGGAGCAACCAGCCGGCATGTCCGCCGCCTGGCCGAAAACCCGAATAAAGCCGATGCTTCGTTTGGGTCTCGGATCTAGTAACCTGGAAGCGATGTCATGACATAATCTCCCGGATTTCTGGCGCCAGTTTTAAAAAAATTTAAGGTGTTCAAAAACGCCGATCTTGACATTTTCAATACTTTCAAGGGCAGAGGAGGAGTTTTGGGTCTTATAGTCCGGTACACACGATCCAAAAATCGGACAAAAAATACCGCTTTCGACGCGATCGTACAATAATCGGATCGTTAGAACAAAGCTTTCGAGAGCCAATCACAACAGTTCATCTGATGTTATTTTATTGGACAAGCGCGAAAAATTTCTCACGCGATACCAGATGGTACGATCAGTGCAGTTGTCGTCCGAAAATACAATACAAATACACTGCAACACATGACATCACTTCCGATTTTTTTTTATTTTGTCGTACGAGAATTTTCGTAACTTTAGTAAACTCTTCAGGTTCGATATACGACTAGCATGCAAAAAAAAACAAAAAACTGACGATCGGTCATCCGATTTTCGTATCGTGTGTTATTATAGATTGTAAGCTCTAAGGAGCAGGGCCCCCTGATTCCTACTGTATCAAATTGTATTGTATTTGTACTGTCTGCCCTCAAGTTGTAAAGCGCTACGTAAACTGTTGGCGCTATATAAATACTGTATAATAATAATAATAATAATAATAATTATAGGCATTATAGACCCCCGATTCCTCCATACAGAGTACCTGTCACTGCCTATTACTGTCAGGAGGGATGTTTACATTCCTTGTGACAGCAATAAATGTGATAAAAAAAAAAGTGTAAACATTTTTTTTTTTAAATGTACAGAATATTGGCACACAATATCGGCTATCGGCCTGAGAGGTGGCTGAAATATCGATATTGAATCGGCACCGAAAAAACGATATCGATCGATCCCTAAAAAAAAAAAATACAATACATAACCCAATTTTTAGTAAAATATAACAAAAAAAAAAATTATGTTACGCCGAGTTAATAGATACCAAACATGTCAAGCTTTAAAATTGCACTCCTTTTGGAGGTTCCAGTCCTTTTTGTGTCCAAACTAAAAGTGTCCTGATCGGGTGAAGATGAAAAGGATTTTATCAACTTACTGACCACCCCATAGCAGATTTACTGCTACAGGGCGGCTCCCCTGTGTAGAATCATATTTTATATATATATATATATATATATATATATATATATATATATATATATATATATATATATATATATATATATATATATATATATATATATATATATATATATATATATATATGTGTGTGTGTCATTCTGCACTTCTGCCTACAGGGGGTGCGCGAGCTGCCGGTGGGCCGCTTCTGCTATGATTACTTACAGCAGAAGCCGATCTGCGGGTGCCAGGCACTGGATGTCCACCAGCACCTGATGATCGTCAGGCAGAGACACAGAACGGAGCTCTGCCTATGTAAACGAGGCAGAGCTCCATTCTGACAGTGGCGGAAGGAATGGATTTTGTGTTTCTGCAAAGCACATCCCTTAGTAAAAGCAGCACATAGTAAACACAAAAACACAGGTTAGCCACACAGTTAACCCTTTGATCGCTCTAGATGTTTAACCCCTTCCCAGCCAGGGTCATTAATACAGTGACAGTGCATATTTTTAGCACTGATCACTGTATTGGTGTCACTGGTTCCCACAAAGTGTCAAAAGTGTCAGTGTCCGACTGTCCGCCGTAATATCGCAGTCCCGCTATAAGTCGCTGATCGCCACCATTAGTAGTATAAAAAAAAAAATATACAAATTCCACGATATATACCGTAGTTTGTAGACGCTATAACTTGCGCAAACCCTTCAATATACGCTTATTGTTTTGTTTTGTTTTTTACCAAAAATATGTAGCAGAATACATGTTGGCCTAAATTTTATGAAGAAATTCGATTTGTGGGAAAAAATGACTTAAACTTTATATCTGTACACTGACGCACGGCCGCGCAATTGTCAGTTAAAGTAACGCAGTGCCATATCGCAAAAAATGGCCTGGTCATGAAGGGGGGGGGCTAAATCTTCCGGAGGTCAAGTGGTTAAACTATATTTATTAAATATATGCTTTGCCCATGTACGGCAAAACAACAGGTTTTCTTTAATTCTAGTCTCCACAGCTGCTTATTCTCATCTTCCCTTTGCTCCTCTGGCACTCTGTTTTAGCTGCAGGAATGAGGGGAAGTAGCTCACAAATGGCTGAAAGTCAAACTCCAGGACTTTTATAAAGGATACCCCCCTGCAGTGCCATCCAAACGTTCCCCACCCCCTAAAGCGGTATTAACCGTTTCAGCCCCGGAAGGATTTACCCCCTTCCTGACCTGGCCATTTTTCGCGATTCGGCACTGCGTTACTTTAACTGACAATTGCGCGGCCGTGCGACGTACGCAAGGAAAATTGACGTCCTTTTTTTCCCACAAATAGAGCTTTCTTTTGTTGGTATTTGATCACCTCTGCGGTTATTATTTTTTGCGCTATAAACAAAAAAAGAGCGACAATTTTGTAAAAAAAAAAAAAAAAAACATTTTTTTTTTTACTTTCTGCTATAAAACATTTCCCAAAAAAAAAAAATGTAAAAAAAACAAATTTCTTCATTAGTTTAGGCCGATATGTATTCTGCTACATATTTTTGGTAAAAAAAAAAAAAATCGCGATAAGCGTATATTGATTGGTTTGCGCAAAAGTTATCGCGTCTACAAAATAGGGGATAGATTTATGGCATTTTTACTTATTTAATTTTTTACTAGTAATGGCGGTGATCTGTGATTTTTAGTGGGACTGCGACATTGCGGCGGACAGATCAGACACCTAACGGACATTTTTGACATTTTTTCTGGGAACCAGTGACATTAATACAGTGATCAGTGCAAAAAATATGCAATGTGACTGTACTAATTACACTTTCAGGGAAGGGGTTAACCTCAGGGGCGATCAAGGGGTTAAATGTGTTCCCTCACTGTGTTTTCTAACTGTATGGGGGACTTTGTAACTGGGGAAACACACAGATCTGTCTTCTTGCATAGCAGAAAGACAGGATCTGTGTGATCTCCGCTGTCAGAACGGAGATCTGTCTTGTTTACACCGTCCTGTCACAGCGGGGAACGATCGCGGGTGGCCGGCAGACATTGAGTCCGCTGGACCTGCTGATTGGCTCCCCCGCTGGCCAATGAGAGCGCGCGCCCACAAAATTGAGTTCAGGAGCCGACATACACCTACGGCGATTTACGGGAACGAGCCAACCTGCCGCGTTATAATGATGGCGGCTGGTCAGGAAGCGGTTAAACCCAAAACCAAAAATGTCATATATTGCAGATTACCAATCATTAGATGTGGCGGCTGCATCAGTTTTCTTTTCTTAGGCTTTTTTTCCCCTCTGCTTTCACCTGGTGATCTGGCCAGTAGCTCACCTCCTGTATTAGATCACCCCCCACTTTGGAAGAAGGAGCACAGGAGGCACCTTTGGACCGCAGCATTGTCAGTCTGGGAGGGAAGTGTTGGATGTACTAGCAGGTTTAGATACACTAACAAATTGAAGCCAAACTCCAGCTCACACTGAAGTTACACAAACGGTTACAGCAACTTTTTTTTTTTTTTTTTTTTTTTACATTTGGGATAAAGGTTTTACATGAATATATAAAATCTGATCATTGTAAGCACCCCTGTGAGTGGTAAATGGTTTGTCTCAACACTCTAACTGCTACATATGCACAAGAGCCTATTCTGTTGAAAAATAACAGACTTGGATGGATCACCAAATGAAAATAAAAGAGAAAAAGCCTACAAAATAGGCTACGGCAGCCATCACATCTAATAATTGGTAAGCTGCAGTATAGGAATTGTTTGCTTTTGGGTCCAATGCCACTTTAAGTGGTTAAGTCTAGAGGTAGTGGAACAAATAGTATTTTACTAAAAGGGTAGTTGATGATTGGAATAAACTTCCATTAGAGGTAGTAAGACGGTCAACAGTAAATGGCTTCAGATATGCTTGGGACAATCCTAGATCTATACTCACACAAAAAAAGTTAACCACTTCAGCCCCGGAAGGTTTTACCCCCTTAATGACCAGTCCATTTTTGTGCGGTACGACGCTGCATCGCTTTAACTGACAATTGCGCGGTCGTGCGGCGCTGTAACTAAATAAAATTGATGTCCTTTTTTTACCACAAATAGAGCTTTCTTTTTGTGCTATTTGATCACCTCTGCAGTTATTATTTTTTGCGCTATAAACAAAAAAAAGCGACAATTTTGAAAAAATATATTTTTTACTTTCTGCTATAAAACATATCCAATAAAAAAAAATATTAAAAATCAACTTTCTTCACAAATTTAGACCAATATGTATTCTGCTACATATTTTTGGTAAAAAAAAATCCCAATAAGCGTATATTGATTGGTCAGCGATTTTTAGAGGGTCTGTGACATTGCGGCGGACACTTCTGACACTTTTTTGGGAACCATTGACATTGTTACAGTGATCAGTGCTAAAAATATGCACTGACACTGTATAAATGACACTGGCAGGGAGGGGGTTAACATCAGGGGCGATCAAGGGGTTAAGTGTATTCCCCAATTGTGCTTTCTTACTGTGGGGGGTGAGGGGGGGGGGATGGGCTCACAGCATGGACACTGTGATCCGTGTCCCTGATTAGTACGAACACTAGATCATAGTGTCTATGCCTGACAGCACGACGGTCTGCTTATTTACATCGGCAGACCAGCGTTCTGTCTCTGTGGGGAGCGATCGTTGGTGGCCGGCGGACATCGGTCTGCTGATTAGCTCCCCCTGTAGCCAATCAGCACACGATCGCGCCTCCGGCAGCGCGCACGCCCCTTAGTGGCTATTGAACAATATCACGTACAGGTACGCGATGTCCGCCGGGTCCGCTAATTAGCTCCCCCCCGTGGCAAATCAGCGCACGATGGCGCCTCCGGCAACGGGTGTGCCCCTCTAGTGGCTATTGAACAAAATCACATACAGGTACGCAATGTCCGCCGGGTCCACTGATTAGCTCCCCCGTGGCAAATCAGCACACGATTACACCTCCGGCAGCGCACGCGCCCCCCAGTGGCTATTGAACAAAATCACGTACAGGTACGCGATGTCTGATAATTAGCTCCCCCCGTGGCAAATCAGCACACGATTACACCTCCGGCAGCGCACGCGCCCCCCAGTGGCTATTGAACAAAATCACGTACAGGTACGCGATGTCTGATAATTAGCTCCCCCTGTGGCAAGTCAGCGCACGATCGCGCCTCCGGCAGCGCGCACGCCCCTTAGTGGCTATTGAACAAAATCACATACAGGTACGCAATGTCCGCCGGGTCCACTGATTAGCTCCCCCGTGGCAAATCAGCGCATGATCGCGCCTCCGGCAGCGCGCGCCCCCCAGTGACTATTGAACAATGTCACGTACAGGTACGCGATGTCCGCTGGGTCCGTTAATTAGCTCCCCCTGTGGGAAATCAGCGCGCCCGCGCCCCCCCGGGGGCTAATGAATAAAATCATGTACAGATACGTGATTTTGCGCAATAGAGCCGCCTAGCCACAGTATATGTACGGCAGGCAATCGGGAACTGGTTAAGGAAAAACAAAAGGGGTACTCAGGGTTGAGAATGGGCCCTCGTAATCCTCACGTACAATGCAGGACTGCGGGTCCTGCATTGTACCTGAGGGCGTCAGAGTTTGGCTGTGGGCCAAAGCACTGAAGAGAAACAAGCTTACTGGACACAGCTTGGTAAAAACCTGCCAGAGCGTGAAATAGGGTAAGTAGTACAGCTTTTTCTGCTACCCCTAGACGTGTTGAGCATTTAACCCTTGCAGTGCTGGAGGTTCAGCTTGATGACTCTTTTTCTGCCCCCATTGGGTACCTGAGCCACCAATTACCAATCCCAAGCCCAGTTACATGGCGGGTAGGGACTACGTCACATGCACTCCCCTTTCTGGACCTACTGGCCTTGCGACTTTGTTTTTCCACCGGCAAACAAAGCATATGGAAGAATAACACACCACTGTATGAGAATGTCAAAATGATCAGGGCCCGTGTCGGCAGGTGTTAGGCCTGTATCCATGACAGCAGATCATTCAGAATTTTTTGGTACATTTGATCATGAAGGTAAAACTTGGCATTGCCTCCTTATTGGTTCATTTATGTGATGGAAGACCCTGCTGACCATTAGGGAAGCTCAGATAGTAGAAGGGGGTGGTCCTCAAAGTTTTGATTTCCAATAAGGAGCCCGGTAATTTAAAGCGGATCTTCATCCTCAAATTTAAGTTCTCTCCTTTCCACCCCTCTTTTTCTTCTCTACACACAGAACGCTCTTCTTTTTTTTTTTTTTTTTTTTTTATTTATTTATTTTACTTTTTATTGTGTCTAAAAACTTAAGGCCTGCCCCCCCCCCCCCCCTTCTCCTATACATGTCACTCACCTAGGCGAATAACATGCATTGGGAATGCTGCGCCCCCTGGGATATGCATGTCACATATCCCAGGAGGTATAGTCCTTCATTGAGAGGGGAAGAGGGGCGGGGCCTAGTGGCGGGTCATTTTCTTATGTGATGACATCGGGAGACCCGCTGGCTCTTATGGGTCCATCTGACGTCACATAAGAAGAAGATGGCGGCTCAGGACCGGGTGGGGGCAGAATTCTGAGAGGATTCTGCAGGACACCGCTGGATCCACTGGGTGGGTGAGTAACTAAAATGGTTATAAACCACAACAAAATTTCGATGGGTATAAAAAAAAATGGGGCAGGGAGGGTGAAGATCCGCTTTAAGACCATTAGCAAACTGAATGTGTGGTCAGGTAGTTGACAGGACAGAGGAACAAGTGAGTGTACCGTCTTAACTGTGGGGCTGCTATCTGATAATGGAGGTGCGCCAAATAGTAATTTTGGTGCCAAAACGGAAACCAAAAATTCAGAATATTATATAAAAATTATATATATTATATTCGACTTTTTAATTATTAGCATGAATTTAAATGAATATAAATTTGTCGGCCATTACTAGACTTGTGCACTAACAAAAAATTAGTTCGTTTTCGTTTCATTCGTTTTTTTGCTTTTTTCGGAAATTCGGCAACCCGAAAATTCTGATTTTCGAATTTTCTGATTTCCGAATTTCGAATTTTCAGATTTTCGGATTTCCGAATTTCGAATTTTCAGATTTTCGGATTTCCGAATTTCGAATTTTCAGATTTTCGGATTTCCGAATTTCGAATTTTCAGATTTTCGGATTTTGAACTTTCGAATTTCCGAATTTTGGAATTCCGAATTTTTCAGATTTCCGAATTTCGAATTTTTGAATTCCGAATTTTCGTAATTCCAAAATTTGTAAATTCAAAAATTCGAAAATCTGAAAAAAGAAAATCTGTAAAATTCGAAATAATAACTAACTAATAATAACTAACTATTAAATTATAGGTATTGGAATTTCCTTTCAAATTTGGCTGTTTGTGAACGTAACGAATACAAATTTATATGAAGTTACGATTTATCCAAAATAACGAATGCCGCATCTAAACAAATGGAATAGAACAGATTAATAATAAATAATAATAATAAAAAGGTTTTATTATTATTATTTATTATTTTTAGATCGTTACGTTCCATTCTTTTAGATGCAGCATTCGTTATTTCAGATAATTCGGAACTTCGGATAAATTCGTATTCGTTACGTTCACAAACAGCCAAATTTGAAAGGAAATTCCAATACCTATAATTTAATAGTTATTATTAGTTAGTTATTATTTCGAATTTTACTGATTTTCTTTCTTTTTTGAATTTTTGAATTCCAAAAATTCAGAAATTCGAAATTCCAGAATTTGGAATTTCGAAATTCAGAGATTCGGAAATTTGGAAATCTGAAATTCGGAAATCCGAAAATTTGGAAATTCGGTAATTTCAGAAAGTGAAAAATTCGGAAATTCAGGAAATTTCGGAATTAACGAATTTGTCAAAATTCGTTAAAAAAATAATTTGGAACTAAACGAATTGCACATGTCTGCCACTACCAGCACTTTTAGCGCAAGAAAAGCTCAAGAAAAATGCATCCCTTTTAAATTCTATGTATTTCTTCACACTGGCCTGTTGCGCTTCCGTTGTGGTGTTAAAAATCTTGCTGGCTGCACCTTTTGGTCAGGAAAAAAAAAAAAAACGCACCTCCCCATTGAAATGCATTCATGTTACGTTTTTAAAGCGTTTTTTGAGTCACATGACCTGCGAAAAATACACCATAAGCACAGTAAGGCTGCATTCTGTGTTTTTTTTTTTTTTTTTTTTTGGGGCGACAAGCTTCACGCGATGCAATTTGCCTTGTGATTTATTGCGCGACAATTGCGGCAGATCCGCACTGCAATTTTAGTTGCCATTCAAATTAATGGCATCTCAAATGTACAGTGCCTTGCAAAAGTATTCGGCCCCCTTGAACTTTTCAACCTTTTGCCACATTTCAGGCTTCAAACATAAAGATATAAAATTTTAATTTTTTTGTGAAGAATCACCAACAAGTGGGACACAATTGTGAAGTGGAACGAAATCTTTTGGATTTTTGAAACTTTTTTAGCAATTAAAAAACTGAAAAGTGGTGCGTGCAAAATTATTCGGCCCCTTTACTTTCAGTGCAGCAAACTCACTCCAGAAGTTCAGCGAGGATCTCTGAATGATCCAATGTTGTCCTAAATGACTGATGGTGATAAATAGAATCCACCTGTGTGTAATCAAGTCTCTGTATAAATGCACCTGCTCTGTGATAGTCTCAGGGTTCTGTTGAAAGCGCAGAGAGCATCATGAAGACCAAGGAACACACCAGGCAGGTCCGTAATACTGTTGTGGAGAAGTTTAAAGCCGGATTTGGATACAAAAAGATTTCCCAAGCTTTAAACATCCCAAGGAGCACTGTGCAAGCGATCATTTTGAAATGGAAGGAATATCAGACCACTGCAAATCTACCAAGACCTGGCTGTCCCTCTAAACTTTCAGCTCAGACAAGGAGAAGACTGATCAGAGATGCAGCCAAGAGGCCCATGATCACTCTGGATGAACTGCAGAGAACTACAGCTGAGGTGGGAGAGTCTGTCCATAGGACAACAATCAGTCGTACACTGCACAAATCTGCCCTTTATGGAAGAGTGGCAAGAAGAAAGCCATTTCTCAAAGATATCCATAAAAAGTCTCGTCTAAAGTTTGCCACAAGCCACCTGGGAGACACACCAAACATGTGGAAGAAGGTGCTCTGGTCCGATGAAACCAAAATCCAACTTTTTGGCCACAATGCAAAACGATATGTTTGGCGTAAAAGCAACACAGCTCATCACACTCAACACACCATCCCCACCGTGAAACATGGTGGTGGCAGCATCATGGTTTGGGCCTGCTTTTCTTCAGCAGGGACAGGGAAGATGGTTAAAATTGAGGGGAAGATGGATGCAGCCAAATACAGGACCATTCTGGATGAAAACCTGTTGGAGTCTGCAAAAGACCTGAAACTGGCACGGAGATTTATCTTCCAACAAGACAATGATCCCAAACATACAGCAAAATCTACAAAGGAATGGTTCACAAATAAACGTATCCAGCTGTTAGAATGGCCAAGTCAAAGTCCAGACCTGAATCCAATCGAGAATCTGTGGAAAGAGCTGAAAACTGCTGTTCACAAACGCTCTCCATCCAACCTCACTGAGCTCGAGCTGTTTTGCAAGGAAGAATGGGCAAGAATTTCAGTCTCTCGATGTGCAAAACAGATAGAGACATACCCCAAGCGACTTGCAGCTGTAATCGCAGCAAAAGGTGGCTCTACAAAGTATTAACGCAAGGGGGCCGAATAATTTTGCACGCCCCACTTTTCATTTTTTTATTAGTTAAAAAAGTTTCAAAAATCCAAAAGATTTCGTTCCACTTCACAATTGTGTCCCACTTGTTGGCGATTCTTCACAAAAAATAAAAATTTTATATCTTTATGTTTGAAGCCTGAAATGTGGCAAAAGGTTGAAAAGTTCAAGGGGGCCGAATACTTTCGCAAGGCACTGTATGTTCTGTGATTTATTTTTATTTTTTTTCATTCACACCTGGGCGCTTTAAAATCATTGGCAGAATCGCGGCAAATCTGCCCGTGATACAAAACGCAGAGGGGTGAGTGCAGCCGGAAATCGTGGTAAAATCGCGTGTGCTTTCGGCACCACTATCAGCACCTTTTTATCTATCAGCAAAACGCTGAAAACATCATTTTCGGTCGATATGTTTCGGCTGCCATCTCCATTTTATAACCTAATGCATGCCCAGGTGTAGAGAGGTATCATGTGGGGTCTTGCCGTTGACAAAGCAGCCGCTGTCAGACTTTAGGTGACCTCTGGTCCGCCCTTTTTGTTTTGAAAGGTCCTTCTGTAGCTGTGGCTGCAATACTCGCCTCCACTTAGAGGCTGCCCCAGGCAGTAATTCCCTTTCACCACAAGATGTCCCCAGTCCTCCAGGGTGAATGATGCTGCAATGGACTGAGAAAATAATGTTGAGTGCAGGGTGTCATGGACCTGCCCCAGAGAAAGTGTCCCCACGTCACCCTGCACTCACAGTGTAAAGATGGAGAGAGCGATGCTGACATCAGTGCTGCTCTCTACATCATCAAGGACTGCCCACCAAAGGAGAAGAGTCGTTTGTAAGGTGACCGGCCTGCAGACATGTGGAAAAGGTAGGTACAGTAATACCTTGAGTAACGCGGTATACGAGTGTTTTGAAAGAGGAGCAACATTTTTCTTTTTTAATTTTGACTTGATATACGAGCAGTACAATCCATGTAGTAAAGCTGCTGCAGTACTGCATGTGGCCAGAGGTCCGGGGATGCTGGGGGTTCCCAGCGCTTCCTGGAGAACTCAGAGACACTCCCAGCTGGGTGGGGCGGGCGTAACGTGCGTCAGAGCATCTAAAAGTGTCATCAGTTCCCGAGTGTCCGAGCGTCTCCGAGTTCTCCAGGAAGCGCTGGGAGCCACCCGCACCTCTGGCCACATACAGTACTGCATACACCAGCGTCCCCGCACCTCTGGCCACATACAGTACTGCATACACCAGCGTCCCCGCACCTCTGGCCACATACAGTACTGCATACACCAGCGTCCCCGCACCTCTGGCCACATACAGTACTGCATACACCAGCGTCCCCGCACCTCTGGCCACATACAGTACTGCATACACCAGCGTCCCCGCACACTCTGGCCACATACAGTACTGCATACACCAGTGTCCCTGCACCTCTGGCCACATACAGTACTGCATACACCAGCGTCCCTGCACCTCTGGCCACATACAGTACGGCATACACCAGCACCCCCGCACCTCTGGCCACATACAGTACTGCATACACCAGCACCCCCACACCTCTGGCCACATACAGTACTGCATACACCAGCACCCCCACACCTCTGGCCACATACAGTACTGCATACACCAGCACCCCCCACACCTCTGGCCACATACAGTACTGCATACACCAGCACCCCCACACCTCTGGCCACATACAGTACTGCATACACCAGCACCCCCGCACCTCTGGCCACATACAGTACTGCATACACCAGCACCCCCACACCTCTGGCCACATACAGTACTGCATACACCAGCACCCCCACACCTCTGGCCACATACAGTACTGCATACGCCAGCGCCCCTGCACCTCTGGCCACATACAGTAACAGTACTGCATACACCAGCACACCCCACACCTCTGGCCACATACAGTACTGCATACACCAGCACCCCCCACACCTCTGGCCACATACAGTACTGCATACACCAGCACCCCCACACCTCTGGCCACATACAGTACTGCATACACCAGCACCCCCGCACCTCTGGCCACATACAGTACTACATACACCAGCGCCCCCACACCTCTGGCCACATACAGTACTGCATACACCAGCACCCCCCACACCTCTGGTCACATACAGTACTGCATACACCAGCACCCCCCACACCTCTGGCCACATACAGTACTGCATACACCAGCACCCCCCACACCTCTGGCCACATACAGTACTGCATACACCAGCACCCCCGCACCTCTGGCCACATACAGTACTACATACACCAGCACCCCCACACCTCTGGCCACATACAGTACTGCATATACCAGCACCCCCACACCTCTGGCCACATACAGTACTGCATATACCAGCACCCCCACACCTCTGGCCACATACAGTACTGCATATACCAGCACCCCCGCACCTCTGGCCACATACAGTACTGCATACACCAGCGCCCCCGCACCTCTGGCCACATACAGTACATACTGCATACACCAGCGCCCCCGCACCTCTGGCCACATACAGTACTGCATACACCAGCGCCCCCACACCTCTGGCCACATACAGTACTGCATATACCAGCACCCCCACACCTCTGGCCACATACAGTACTACATACACCAGCACCCCCACACCTCTGGCCACATACAATACTGCATACACCAGCACCCCGCACCTCTGGCCACATACAGTACTGCATATACCATCACCCCCGCACCTCTGGCCACATACAGTACTGCATACACCAGCGCCCCCGCACCTCTGGCCACATACAGTACTGCATACACCAGCGCCCCCGCACCTCTGGCCACATACAGTACTGCATACACCAGCGTCCCCGCACCTCTGGCCGCATACAGTACTTCATACACCAGCACCCCCGCACCTCTGGCCACATACAGTACATACTGCATACACCAGCACCCCCCGCACCTCTGGCCACATCCAGTACTGCATATACCAGCTCCCCCCGCACCTCTGGCCACATACAGTACTACATACACCAGCAGTGTTTGTGGAATAAATCATCGGAGTTTCTGGTATTTCTTATGGGGAAACTCGCTTTGATATGCGAGTGCTTTGGATTACAAGCATTCTTCTGGAACTAATTATGCTCGTAATCCAGGGTTTTACTATTATGAAAAAAAGGGGGGGACACTGCGAGGGCTTTAAAACCCCCTTTGCAGTCACTCTTCTGTTTGATCTGTTGAATCGCTATATGGATTTCTGCTGTTGATAGCTCCTTGCCATCGGCAGATCTAATCCTGGCCGGAGACTAGTGATTTCCTTGTTCTCATATTTATTTCACTGAACTCGTTCTGCAACTGTTAAGAGGAAACACAATAGCTCAGACAAATACGGGTGTAAGAAGTCAGCAGACAGAATTATTGCTTTGCAAATGACAGGTAATTTGAGCTGCTTAATTCCTTATTGCTTTATTTTCTGTTTCCAGCGATGTGCTTAAATTATTTACTTTCTGCTTTTTATTCTGTCTGATTTCACCTAAAAGTAAAGAACATCCTAAGTTAATCGCCGTGGGCAACCTCTTTTCTGCAATACCGATACATTTTAGAACTGGAGTTACTACACACAATCCGCTCGTGTGTACGCGGCATAAGTCTTAGGACTAAAATGGCATTTTAGTTTTAGTCCCATTTCAGTCTTCTGCAATTGTTTTAGTTTTAGTCGTATTTAGTCGACTAAACCTCCAGTACATTTTAGTCGAATAAAACTCATTTTAGTCATTTAAAATCTAATAGGTGTAATTAAATTGTAATGCATTAGTTAACATTTCTCTACAATTTCCAAACTCCTTATATACTGCTGGAGTGAAAAATCTAATATGTTATTTATTATGGCATTGAGGTATGAACATGCACTACAGACCAGTGTTCATTTTGAAGTCAAATTTCAATTTAGTTTTACTCTTAGTCTTTTGACTAAAATGGCTTTTTAGTTTTATTCCCATTTTAGTCTTTTGACTAAAATGCCATTTTAGTTTTAGTCATATTTTAGTCATCTCAGTTGTTTTTGTTTTTGTTTTAGTCGTATTTTAGTCAGCTAAAATAATATTCATTTAGTCGACTAAAATGTTTTAGTCGACGAAATGAACACTGGTCAATACACAACAAATAAAGATTAATAATATAGTTCTGTGTTCAGCAGCTTAAAGGGTAACTCCACTTTCATAGGATAAAAAATAATAGTATATTATATACAATTGCAACACAAGTCATATTGTAATTGAATGTAATTAAAAATTAAATTTCCTTTTCTATCTGCAGCCGCTGTAATTTTTTGTAAAATTCAATGCAATATGGCCACCTGGAGGTGTTCTTTACACAGATGGTATACACAACGCCACCTTGATATGTAATTTCCTGCTTGCTTGTTTGGCTCACTGATTTTTCCCAGAAGTCTGCCATAAGATACAAATTTGATTTTGAGCATCCCCTGCAACACAAAAGTCATTTTTGGTGAGATACTCCCTAAGAGCCCTTTCATACTGGGGCACGGTATTTTTTTCTTAACAAAAGCGGAGTTACTCTTTAAACCAAAAATTGTAAACTTTGCATCTGTAGTCAGTTCAAGTCTCCCCTTTGTCAGAATAGCTCAGAAGGGGGATCCATATCAAGCGTATGGATGGGGAAATCGGGTCAGTTTTTTTTTCATTCAACCCGCTGAGTGATTCATGTATGGGCTGCCTAACTGGTTCTCTTTAAACTGGCTGTGTTTGACCCTCACTGTCTGCCTCCCATTTACAGTTCTCAATGTGCAGCTACGAGCCTGTGAGGAGAAGGTACAAGAGGCCCAGAAGCACGTGCAGCAGCTGCGGGAGTATAGGGATCGTGGGCATTCTGTGGCAGTCTTGCAGGCTGCAGATCTGGAAAGACAGCTGCGTATACTCAGCGAGACCCATCAGGTGAGAGGAGGTGGGGACCTACATGGAAGAAATTAAATTGAACAGGCATGAAGCTGATGTGGAGGGAAGTAAAGCTGCAACTAATCAGATTAACACTTAGAGCCCTTGCACACTGGGGCGGTTTGCAGGTGCTATTGCGCTAATAATAGCGCCTGCAAACCGCCCCGAAAGTGCCGCAGCTTTCATTCCAGTGTGAAAGCCCAGAGGGCTTGCACACTGGAGCGATGCGCTGGCAGGACGGTAAAAAAAAGTCCTGCCAGCAGCATCTTCAGAGCGGTGAAGGAGCGGTGTGTATACCGCTCCTTTACCGCTCCTGCCCATTGAAATCAATGGGACGGCGAGGCTATACCGCCGGCAAAGCGCCTCTGCAGAGGCGCTTTGTGGTGGTATTTAACCCTTTCTCGGCCGCTAGCGGGGGGTAAAATCGCCCCGCTAGCGGCCGCATACCGACGGTAAAACTCCGCTAATAATAGCGGCGTTTTACTGCCGACGCCGCCCCCCGCCCCAGTGTGCAAGGGCTCTTAAGGACCGAGCCTCTTTTTGAGATTTGTTGTTTACAAGTTAAAAACTGTTTTTTTTGCTAGAAAATTACTTAGAACCCCCAAAACATTATACATTTTTTTTTCTAACACCCTAGAGAATAAAATGGCGGTCGTTGTAATACTTTCTGTCAAACCATATTTGCGCAGAGGCCTTACAAGCGCATTTTTTTTGGAAAAAATACACTTTTTTTAATTAAAAAATAAGATAACAGTAAAGTTAGCCCAATTTTTTTTATATTGTGAAAGATAATGTTACTCCGAGTAAATTGATACCCAACATGTCACGATTCAAAAATTGTGCCTGCTCGTGGAATGGCGACAAACTTTTACCTTTAAAAATCTCCATAGGCGATGTTTAAAAAATTCTACAGGTTGCATGTTTTGAGTTACAGAGGAGGTCTAGGGCTAGAATCTCTACCGATCGCGGCGATACCTCACGTGTGGTTTGAACACTGTTTTCATGTGCGGGCGCTACTCACGTATGAGTTTGCTTCTGCATGCGAGCTCGGCGGGACGGGGTGTTTTAAAAAAAAATTTTTTTTTTTTTCTTATTTATTTTATCTTTTTATTTTTTATTTTTACACTGTTTAAAAAAAAAATGTGTCACTTTTATTCCTATTACAAGGAATGTAAACATCCCTTGTAATAGAAAAAAAGCATGACAGGACCTCTAAAATATGAGATCTGGGGTCAAAAAGACCTCAGATCTCATATTTACACCAAAATGCAATAAAAAAAAAAAAAAAATTGTCATTTAAAAAAAAAATGGCCCTTTAAGAGCTATGGGTGGAAGTGACGATTTGACGTCGCTTCCGCCCTGCATTGTTATGGAGAAGGGTGGGGGCCATCTTCCCCTCACTCGTCTCCATACCCAGCAAGGGTGAAGATCTGATCGCCTCCACCACTGCCGACTGCTCCGGTAAGCAGCGGAGGGCACCGGAGCGCGGCGGGAGGGGGGGGGGCCCTCTCCCGCTGCCGATAAAAGTGATCTTGCCGTAAACGCAGAGACCACTATTATCGGAAACCGGACCGCCGGCCCAACAAGACGATACTGGGGTTATGGCAGCTAGCTGCTGCCATAACAAAGATATTCCTCTTCAAAGTAAGGACGTATATCGGCATATGGCAGTCCGGATGTCATATACTTCTTGTTGTTAGTGGTTGTCGCACTCACCCCAAACGCAGGTAGTCATACACTATAGCTGGTTACTGTATTCTTCACCTATAGCAGCCCCCTTTCCCATAAGGCAAGCAGGCCTACTGGCACTCAGTTGCCCCCAGGTCTTATACACAAAGCTATTGTCTGGCTACTACACCAGGGCATGCGCATCTGAGCAAAACAAACAGGTACTTGCGGTTGGCAGACAGGCAGAATGGTTCAATGACAGTCCAGGTAAAAGGTAGGTAGAGTTCAGAGAATAGTCGATATCCGATCCGAGGTCATACACAGGGAAATACAAATCTAGCAGAGCAGGACAGACAAACAGGCAGCTTGATTAGGAATTACACACGTTATCACTCTCTATCACAAGCATGAGACTGAAGGTTTGGCTGGCTTATAACAGGTTTGAGACTGACCACATTAATCACCTTGTAGGTGGACAAAGAGACAGGGAGAATGCCTTAGCCAAAACCAGGATGCAGGAATCAGGAGCTGGAGCGCTATATGCTCCTGACAGTCGCAAAGCAAAATTCCCATGGTAAAAGCACCGGGTAGTTGCTGCTTTAGGCGGAATTGCCACGATTCTGCCCGCGATTCCAAATTGTGTGGCAATTGGTGCAAAACGTGCAACACGCATTTGGGATCCAGTCACTCCAAATGGCACCCCAAACACTGCAATTTCACCGCAATTGTCACGTGAGAGCATCCCGCTGCAATCGCAGCAACACGCAACTTTAAAAGTCATGTGAAGCTTGTTGCATAAAAAGGGAACAGGAGTTTCTTTTGGGCGACAAATGTGCATAGGGCAGCCCATTGAAGTGAAGGGGCTGTCCTATGTGTGAAATGTGGAATCGCATGAAAACCGCGAACGGGAACGCAAGGTCCCGCTACGCGAAGTGTGAATGAGGCCTTGACTTCAGGCCACTTGGCAGTGAAACAGAATATTTTCAGCTTCTCTGGAAGTAACGTTGCTATCCCAGAACTTGCAAAGCAGCTTCCATCTGAGCGTTGCTTTCCTTTGCGTCGGACCAATTATTCATCCGTTACTGCGAACCTACTCATATTCTGTATAGTGATGCTCATCCTTCCCCAGCTCTTCTGCTGTGGTAGAAATGTCTATACACTATGTGAGTAATACAATGAACTAGCAAAAATATTCATCCGAGGTGCTGAGCTGGTCTTTGGACACAGAGTTGGAACTGTAATGATCAGTCATTGCCTTCTGTATGGCCACATTGATAACTTTTTGTCTTATTTTGCTTTTACAAAAGGACCAGGCAGTTGATGTGGAAGCTTTAGCCCAAACAGAACTTCAGAAATTGCTTGACGGTCAACAAAAAGTGAAGGAGGATGTTCTACAGGCTGTAATTGAGGTGAGAGAAATGGGGTTTGAGCTTTTCTGATAATGATAGCTTCCGCTATGACCCAAGATGGGCGTGGCGAAACACGTCAGGGGGCGTGGTCAGTGGAGCAGCACTGGCTGAGGGCATCATTCACAACTAACATGGATCAAGTTGGTTGAGCGGCAGCTTATACCTTTCTTACTGACTCTGGATGTGTGAAACTGGATGCCAGCACCCTCTTTCTTGAGCACCAGCGGGGAACCACACCATATTATACTCATGCTTGGGGCGGCGCTGAAAGTTTTGACAGGTCACAATGCAAGCTTCCTGCCCCTCATGATTATCCCATGGCTTCAAGGCTGACCCGGAAACAGTATACAGATGCAGAGTTCTTGGTCATGGCTTGTATCAGGTTCCTTCATCAGAAATGATTGAAGCCACAGCATTTTCAGGAGATCAGCAGTGGATCTCTTCATATTCCTCTCAGTATGGTTTCCTTTAACACTCACCTGTTTGGCAGTATTAGGAGAGGTAGACGCTGTATTTTGGACATGATCACAGAACTTCTTCTGCTCCGTTGTGTGCTCTCATACTGTGCATATGCTACCATGGCAGTGCAGTAGGGACTGGTTGTAGCAGCATTACCAAGCCCGATAGTCCATGTAGACCAGCCTTTCTCAACCAAGGTTCAGTAGAAACCTAGGCTCCCTCCAGAGGTTTCAAGACATTTCTTGAGCTGTGGGGATTAGTGGATTAATCTTCTGCATTTACAGTACATGTGTAGTTCTGTCACTAACACCGCTTGGCAGGTTTGGAACCCATGATCATAAGAAGACACTATGAGTAAGGCTTTGTAAGCCAAAACACATTAGCTTTCTGCCGTAGCCTGGACCACTTGCATTTTTAATAAACAAAATCTGCAAAAAATGTATGGACTCCAGAATTGACGTTTTTGAGCATAAGGGGGGACATTACACTGAGCAATTAATGTAACAAGGCATTCTTTAAATGTACATGTGTTCTTCTCCTGTTATCCACAAATATAAGGTGGACCTTCACCCAGTGACCCCCCTTCCCCCTCCTCCATTGTCATGTACCTGGTGGTAGAGCCTGATGTGAAGAGGTAGGCCTCTCTTACAGCTCCAACTCAGGGGCCACTGGTAGTGAGACAGTGGCCACAAGAGCATGACAAGGTATGAGTGCCTGTAGTTTGTCCAAAGATCTGTGCTGGTAGGTAGCTGGTGCTTCCTCAGGGGTGTGCCAGGTGGCGAAGAAAGCAGATAGGTTCTGGCAGACCTGGGCTGGAGGACAGCAGGTTGGCAGATGCTTGGCAGGTAGGAGAGGACTGGGTAAGAAGTGGACCAGTCAGCAGGCACTTAACAGGCAGAGTAAGGCAGGATGCATGATCAGACAAGCCGGCTCAGTAAGGCTTCATGTACACTAGCAGCTCCTAAACTTGAGTTTTTTGCCAAAGCTCCTAAACTCAACTCCATAAAAGCCTATGTGTCCATGTACACATAGGCTTTTAGCACTTTAGGAGCTTCTGTGGTTAGGGGAGCTTCAACCTCCCTCCTCTGAATGAGGAAGAAATGCATTCAGGATAGGAACGTTTTGACCGCTGGCCGCAGGAAAACGAAAACTGCAGCAAAATTTCAGTGCGATTTGGCAGTGATTTTGCACTTTGCCACGACCACGGTAAATGTAGGCAGGGTGTACATGAAGCCTAACAGATGAGCAAATCTGCATAATGGCAGGCAAATGAGTACTCGGGTAAAAGGCCGAGGTCCGCAACGGTGGAACAGATCAAGTAAAGCAGAAGGCAGAGGTGTAATCCAGAGACAAGCCAGGGTCAGTGCAGGTGGCGTTCAGGTGCAGTCAAAAGCAAGCCGGGTCAGCAACAATGGGTCACGTACAGAAGCAGGTAGCAGGTTACATGGGATTGCTGTAGATTAGAGAATAGTGAGCCAGTGCAGCAGCCCCATTTAATTAGTCAATTTGGTGCCAGTATTAGTGAAAGGCTCGCGCACACCCGGGCATGTGCATGCCCATATGCAAACGTCTGTGCACACCTGCATGGTTGCCTGCATATGCACTTTGGAGCACCATCTGTACTATGGGCAAACCTTCCCTGACACAGCCAAAGTAAGGGGGCACTTTTTCACTGACCAAGTAAAGTACCATGTAAAGTACCACTGCAATTTTTTTATTGTCTTTAGTTTCATTTCTAACCATTATTTATACAAATAATTTTGTTGTATAGCACAAGAGGTGTTGAGAAATGATCCAACATGCCTGGTAAACACCACATTCTCTATTCTTGATTTTTTTTCATACTTGCTAATGTAGCAAGAGCTGTATATATAATAATTTTTATGGCCTCGTGCACATCGGCATTTTTTACAGCTGCTGTTTTTGGCTTCGGGCCTTTTTGCCTGCAGCCAGTAAACTCTCCAGCATGTTATCCTATGTGTCCATGCACACATAGGCTGATTTCAGTGTTTTTTTGACAGGGGCGTTTTCTGGCTGGAAAAACCCCCCCCAGAACTAGTGGGTTTTAAGAGAAGTTTTTCAGCTGTGAAAACACTCTAATGCCCCGTACACACGGTCGGACATTGATCGGACATTCTGACAACAAAATCCTAGGATTTTTTCCGACGGATGTTGGCTCAAACTTGTCTTGCATACACACGGTCACACAAAGTTGTCGGAAAATCCGATCATTCTGAACGCGGTGACGTAAAACTTGTACGTCTGGACTATAAACGGGGCAGTGGCCAATAGCTTTCATCCCTTTATTTATTCTGAGCATGCGTGGCACTTTGTCCGTCGGATTTGTGTACACACGATCGGAAATTCCGACAACGGATTTTGTTGTCGGAAAAT
Source organism: Lithobates septentrionalis (assembly GCA_037952835.1). NCBI lineage: Eukaryota > Metazoa > Chordata > Amphibia > Anura > Ranidae > Lithobates > Lithobates septentrionalis. The sequence goes on along the minus strand of JBBDGP010000049.1, from coordinate 808,258 downwards.
TTTATAGCCTATTTATATGTTTCTCATCCTGCTCTCAAACTTTGTGTGTCGGAAAATCCGATGGAAAATGTGTGATGGAGCCCACACACGGTCGGAATTTCTGACAACAAGGTCCTATCACACATTTTCCGTCGGAAAATCCGACCGTGTGTACGGGGCATAACTCTGAAAAAAGCTGAAAAACACAGTTATTTAGCATTTATGGTGTTGGTGCTTCAGTCATCACGGCACCATGGTTGATGTGGTGTCAGGAGGATTGAAGCGCATTATTACTATCATTACATGTATTATAGAATGAAATAGTTCAATTCACCATAATGTAGAATTGAGAATCCGGGAAGCCCTAATCATGTTACTTGCCACCGTCGCCTACCATCAGATGAAGCTTGTCACTTGCCACCATATGCAGCTTGTCACTTGTCACGTCACCTGCCACCAGATGCAGCTGGTCACTTGCCACGTCATATGCCACCAGATGCAGCTGGTCACCTGCCACCAGTCGCAGCTTGTCATGTCACCTGCCACCAGATTCAGCTTGTCACTTGCTTGTCACCTGCCACGTCACCTGCCACCAGATGCAGCTGGTCACTTGTCACATCACCTGCCACCAGATGCAGCTTGTCACGTCGCCTGCCACCAGATGCAGCTTGTCACTTGCCACGTCAACAGTGGTGCGGGCAATGAGAGATGATGTCTTCTCTCTGAGCGGCCGCCACACCGCTGACAGAGTCTCCTTCGCGGTGCTGCTTGGCAGCAGAGGCGCCACAGCCCGGGTGTTGACAACCTCTGCTATAGCATCACTTCCAGTTCTAGGTAGAAAAGGAAGTGCTAGCAGAAAGGTCAAGTGAGAGTAAAAGAAGAAGGAAAACAAATACAGATACCTCATCTAAGGACTGGAAAGCTCCACGTTAACACGTCCAGCATTTCCTTATATACTTTGTTCTAAAGCATGACATTGTGGGTGTTCTATTGAAAAAAAAATTGTGAAGCTTCTATAGTTATGCAGAAGAGCTCCTTTGTCTCCTATATCTGTGCTGGGAAGGCCGTGTTATCAGGGGATCTCCTTTCTCCATGAAGTTATGTCTGGCATGTTCCATCCAGGATCCTTGCTGAGCCTCTTCTATAAGCTGCATTCTTCCCTGCAGTAAATCTTCCAGCAGCACTCCAAAAAAGGACTCAAATCCACTGACCAATTTTCAGAAGCACCTATCTTAATTCCAAGCCACGTTTATCAAGGTGTATGGCAGAAGTTGACAAAAGAAACCAGCTCTGTCCAGCATTTGATAAATCGGACCAGAAATCTGATTTTCTGTTTGAGCCAATACAGACATTTTCTTTATAGACATGGTCAGGTGAGGCCTCTGCCACGTGGATGTTTCTAGGTCACCCTCTTTGAGAAGGTTGACATAGATCTTTATAGAAGATGAATGACAGTAGGCAAAATGCCCATGGTTGATGAAGGAAGCTTCAGTCTCTTACTTGCATCGGGAAAATGGAAAGTTGGGTCTGGTTGCTGCGAGACAAAGCTCTGCTTTTGTTTCTGGCTAAAGAAGTGGTAGTTAAAGAGACCCTGTCACCAGACCTTTAATTTAAAAAGAAAAATCTTCAGATAAGATTAAATGTGCATTTAACCTTTTCTATGCATGTTATTTCCCATTGAGATCAATGGCACAACCATTGGTTTCTCCACACACGCCAAGGTGTTGGGTGTTATCCTTGACTCTGACCTCTCATTCAGTCCCCACATCCAATTACTGGCTAAATCTTGCCGCTTTAACCTCTGCAACATTTCCAGAATTCACCCCTTCCTGACTAACGACACCATAAAACAACTTATTCACTCCTTAGTTATTTCCCGCCTCGACTACTGCAACTGCTGCTGCTAGACTAATACACCTTACTAACCAATCCATGTCTGCAGCTCCTCTTTGCCAATCCCTTCACTGGCTTCCACTAACCCACCCTATAAAATTCAAACTACTAACCACAACATACAAGGCCATCCACAACATCGCCCGCAGCTACATCACCAACCTCATCTGCAGATATCGCCCAAATTGTCCCCTCCGCTCCTCCCAAGACCTCCTGCTCTCTAGCCCTCTTGTTACCTCCTCTCATGCTTGCCTCCAGGACTTCTCCAGAGCCTCTTCCATCCTCTGGAACTCCCTGCCCCAGTATGTCCGGTCAGCCCCTACTCTGTCCACCTTTAGGCGATCCCTGAAAACTCATTTATTTAGAGAAGCCTATCCCACCTCCACCTAAGAATTGTACCCGACCCACCTCCATCAGATCATCCCCTGCAGCTATTACCTTTTGTACCACCTCCCCCTCCCTTTAGATTGTAATCTCCACGAGCAGGACCCTCCTGTCCCTTCTGTATTGAACTGTGTTGTAATTGTACTGTCCCCCCCCCCCCCCCCATTGTAAAGCGTTGGTGCTATATAAACCTGTATAATAATAATAATAATAATTTACCTGTAAATGTCTTTTTTGTGTAGTGTAGGGCTGTCTCCCAACTGACACTCTATAGCAGCGTTTCTCAACATTTTACCCCCGAGGAACCCTCTGAAATTATTTTCTCGGGTAACCCCTGTTAAAATGAATTTAACAAGGGTCATTAGGAAGAATGCCCCTTACATTGGTGGTTAATGGCAAAAAATGTCCCTTACATTGGTGGTTATTGAGAAGAATGTTCGAAATATAGGAGGTCAGTGGGAAGAATGTCCCTCACATTGGAGATAGGTGGGAAGAATGCCCCTTACATTGGTGGTCAATAGCAAAAAAAGGCCCTTACATTGGAGATCAGTGGGAAAAACGTCCCATATATTGGAGGACAGTGGGAAAAATGTCCCTTGCGTTGGTGGTTGGTGGGAAGAATGCCCCTTACATTGGTGGTCAATGAGAAGAATGTCCCTTTACATTGGAGGTCAATGGGAAGAATGCCCCTTACATTGGAGGTCAATGAGAAGAATGTCCCTTACATTGGTGGTCAATGAGAAGAATGTCCCTTTACATTGGAGGTCAATGGGAAGAATGCCCCTTGCATTGGTGGTCAATGAGAAAAATGTCCCTTACATTGGTGGTCAATGAGAAGAATGTCCCTTTACATTGGAGGTCAATGGGAAGAATGCCCCTTACATTGGAGGTCAATGAGAAGAATGTCCCTTACATTGGTGGTCAATGAGAAGAATGTCCCTTACATTGGAGGTCAATGGGAAGAATGCCCCTTACATTGGAGGTCAATAAGAAGAATGTCCCTTACATTGGTGGTCAATGAGAAGAATGTCCCTTACATTGGAGGTCAATGGGAAGAATGCCCCTTACATTGGAGGTCAGTGGGAAGAAAGTCCCCCTTAACGATGGTGGTGGTCACAATGCCACCCTTACAGACAGCTAAAAAAATATAATTGGTGTCACGATGATGGTTCTGCTAAGTAGTGTTGGACCTAGGCACCACCAGATGGAAGGGCAATTATCCACAGCTCCAGGAACCTCTAGCAACCTCTGGATGAACCCTAGCTGCTCTATAGTATTCCCCTTCTCTCCCCTGCAGCTACATAAAAGGTGCATATGAGGTGCAAAGAAGTAGGGGACTTCTCTGGGGAAAGGACTGTACTTGGGGGTAGTCACATTTTCTAGCAAGTTCAGAGGTACATTGCCAGTAGTTAAAAAAAATTATTTATGAAAAGGAAAAAAACTTTTAAAATACTTCTGTGCTTTTACCTGATTTGTTTTAAATTGGTCATAAGGTCTCCTTAACTTTTGGTGATGTCCAAAAAAAGAGGCAGGCAGGAGGAGGGGCATTGGTACAGAGATACCAGGACAGCTTCTTTGGAAGGTGTTGTCACCCTTTGTATCCACAGAGCACATCAGGAAAGGAGGTAATCACAGGACCAAGGCAGCCCATACATTCATTTTTCTTAAGGTGGATGGGGGAATCCTCCTATTGTATTCTGACAGCCGGAAGACTTCCCTGCCGCCAGAATACACTGATCAGTTCTGCTGGCTATAGCTGGCGGCACTGATCGATCAGGAAAAACCCAACAGTGTGATTGTAATTAAGTGTACTGATCAGTAGATCGACTTCTGTACAGTCAGCCTGCCCATAGATGGATCGATAATTCACCTGGTTGCTGCTGAACCAGATGAATTTCGATCCATGTGTGACCAGCTTAAGTCTAGCCGCAGACATGCGATGTAGGAATGCCAAAATGTCCACACTAAATATAATATTTTTTCCAAAAACAAGCACACGTATGTTTATGCATTGAGCACACAACACTTGTGCTTGCCTTATACCAAAAACAACAGCGATCGATTCAGAAAAATCTATCCTGATTTATTGATTACCTTGCACACTGATTGGTTGGATGTTTCTGCAGAAGTTGCAGCATTTGTTTTTTTTTTGTTTTTTTGTTTTTTAACAAATCTTTTTGCAGATAAAAATTCTTCTCTTCTCTATAACTTTTTTAAAGCTGAGGGTGGAGGCGGAGGGATAGCACAGACAGTAAATAGATATTACTAGAGGAAGAGAGGACTACCAGGCAAAACAGCTAAATAGATGAAAGATATACTGTATATGGGGAGCCGTTTTACCTGTCTAAAGATTTGTATTACCAAAGCCTGAAATGTACAGTCTGGACGGGCAGCAGAGCTAACTGTTCATCAGTTAAAGTGGTTGTAAAGGCTGAAGGTTTTTGAACTTAATGCATTCTCTGCATTAAAGGATATGTAAAGGTTTTTTTTTTTTTTTTTGACCGCTTCAGCCCTGGAAGAATTTACCCCCTTCCTGACCAGAGCACTTTTTGCGATTCAACACTCCAATGCTTTAACTGACAATTGCGCGGTCTTGCGATGTTGTACCCAAACAAAATTGTGTCCTTATGTCCTCTTTTTCCCACAAATAGAGCTTTCTTTTGGTGGTATTTGATCACCTCTGCGGTTTTTATTTTTTGCTCTATAAACAAAAAAAAGCGACAATTTTGAAAAAAACGCAATATTTTTTTGTTTTTGCTATAATAAATATCCCCCAAAAATATACAAAAAAAACTATTTTTTCCTTAGTTTAGGCAGATATGTATTCTTCTACATATTTTTGGTAAAAAAAAATCTCAATAAGCGTATATTGATTGGTTTGCGCAAAAGTTATAGCTTCTACAAAATAGGGGATAGTTTTATGGCATTTTTATTATTAATTTTTTTTTTTATTAGTAATGGCGGCGATCTGCGATTTTTTTTTTTATTGTGACTGCGACCATTATGCCAGACACGTCGGACACTTTTGAAACTATTTGGGGACCATTGTCATTTATACAGCAATCAGTGCTATAAAAATGCACTGATTACTGTGTAAATGACACTGGCAGGGAAGGGGTTAAACACTAGGGGGCGATGAAGGGGCTAAGTGTGTCCTAGGGAGTGATTCTAACTGTGAGGGGGGGTGGGCTACTACTGACATGACAGCGATCACTGCTCCCGATGACAGGGAGCGGTGATCTCTGTCATGACACAAGGCAGAACGGGGAAATGCCTTGTTTACATAGGCACTTCCACGTTCTGCGGCTCCATGACACAATCGCCGGGAGATTGGCGTACATCGAGTCCGCCGGTCCCACGGGCACGGTCATGTTGTACGCGGCGGGTGTGCCTGCTGGCCCCGCCTCCTAAATGGGACGTACAGGTACGCCCGTTTGCCCACCGCTGCCTTTGTACCGACGTATATCGGCGTGCAGCGGTCGCCAAGTGGTTAAACAAAAAAAAAAACAAACGTGTCATACTTGCCTCCTCTCTACAGTTGGTTTTGCACAGAGTGGCCCCAATCCTCCTCTTCTGGGGTCCCTAAGCGGTGCTTCTGACTCCTCCTCTTCTCGAGTGCCCCTTGAAGAGCCGCTCTCCTTCAGGGGCACCCGTGTGGGCGCGCTCCCGTTTCCTGCTGCTGCATCCATTGACACAGACAGCAGGACTCGGCCCCGCCCCCGACCTACCACGTCATTGGATTTGATTGACAGCAGCGAGAGCCAATGGCTGCTCTGCTATCAATCTATCCAATCAGGACCCGAGACATTGGCTGGAGCTGGTGTGCTCGTCCCAGCCGAAGGAAAGATCGGGTTCAGGTAAAGACTCTGGGGGATGCTGCATTACAAGAGGTTTTTCATAGAATGCATTAAGGTGAAAAACCACAAGTTTTTACAACCACTTTTTTTTTTTTGAAAATTTCTTTTTATTAAGTTTTTTGGATAGCATACATACAGCTGGGTGTGTCAACGTGACATTAACCCAGTTATTTGGCCTCGCAGGGCCTAACATGTCTAATTCTAACATATACACTTCTATCCTAACCATTACCCCTTACCCCCCCCCCCCCCCTGCCCTCTGACCTGTCACGGCTCAGATATGTATATTGCCTAAATTTTTGTCACTTTGTATTTTACACTTGCATATAGACCATTTGTGGTATCACAATAATTTCCTCTTTAGTATCTATAACCTCATATCCTCTAACTCTGTTATTTATATGCACATATTATATTTCACCTTTAAACTTTTTCAACAAGAACTTGTCCTTTACCAATTAAATCTGTGGAAGTGCCACCTAGCCCACAGTAGTATCAGCTTCCCACCACACCTTCCATATTTTATCAAATTTTTTTTCACAACCTCTCGCTTTGTACGTGGATTTGTAAAATGGTAGCATTCTGTTGACTAATTGTTTCCAAAACCCACACTCTGGAGCCTTCTTATTCTTCCAATTAAGTAAAATAGCCTTTTTCCCATAGAACAGGAGGATGGTAAGTAACGTTCTCAGAGCCCTGGTTGGGACCACCTCATCCACCAGACCCAACAAGCAAACCTTGATTGACACTGGGATGGGAACTGATATCAGCTCCGTAATACATTGTATTATTTCTTTCCAAAAAACTTGAATGAGTGGGCATGACCAGAATATGTGCTCGGCATTAGCTGGAGAGAAAGAGCATCTCCAGCACGTTGCCGAGTCACTCCCATAAATTTTTGCAAGCCTAGCCGGTGTATAGTAGCTTCTATGTAGATATTTAAACTGTATCAGTTTATCTCTTGCAGAGACTAGATGACTAAACGGTTGCGCCCATAGATCATCCCAATCCTCCCCCTGTAATTCTGGAACCTCTTCCTCCCAACTAGTTCTACATTTAAGTACCACCTTGGGAGTGGTTTTGAATAATTCTTTATAAGTTGTTGAGAGGGTTTTTGGTAGGTCCTCTATTGAAAGCATAGATTCTAGTGCCGAGGGCAGAAATTCCACCCTCAACTCCTTGAATTGTGTTTGGTATGCATGTCGGAGTTGGAGGAATCTAAAAAAGTATGAATTAGGTAACTCATGTCTGGCCTTAAGTTGGGGAAAAGTCAAAAGTTCTCCAAATGAGGTAATGTCTTTAAGTGTCTTAATACCCTTGACTGCCCATATCACAGGGTCTGGCATGTTATAAAAATGTGGCAGTCGGGAATTCATCCACAGCGGGGAGGATGGCGACATCCCCTGATAACTAGGAGATGATAATTTTACTGCCAGTCCCCAAGCCCTAATTGTCGCTATCATTGACAGTGTGAGAGGTAAATCAGTTTTTGTGCCTCGAAATAGGGCCAATCGTAGGCTTTCATATGACCCAAGATGAGCTGCCTCCAAAACTGTGGCTGCATCCCCATCATCAGATATTAGCCATCTGCGAGCAAAAACCATTTGCCCCGCCAGATAATACTTATGCCAATCCGGTAATGCCAACCCTCCCTGCGCACTTGGCTCTTGAAGCACTTTTAGACCTACCCGGGGGGACTTAGGAGCCCATAGAAATGATCCTACCAGGCTGTCCAAACGCTTGAAATAAGTCTTTGGTATCCAGACCGGAGCATGTCTGAGAAAATATAAAATTACCGGAAGGATTTTCATTTTTAAGAGACATATTCTGCCCATCAACGAAAGGGGTAGTTTGACCCATGACTGTATTTTTTGCTTAAGGAGATTTATCAGTGGGAGTAAATTTAGTGTGTAGTAGTCCTGTATATTCGCTGTTATTTTGGCCCCAAGGTATTTGATAGTGTCCGCCCATTGTAATTGAAGATTAGGGTCCACCCCTTCCTTGGCTTTAACATCTATAGGCAATATGGACGACTTACTCCAGTTCACCCTGAGCCCTGAGAAAACGGAAAATTTATTTAAAATATCTAAAACTGCTTTTAATGATCTCCCAGGGTCGTCAAGAAACAGGAGCATGTCGTCAGCATATAATGCCAAGGTTTCCTGAATAGTACCCACTTTAATAGCTCCCACACTACCAGAGGACCTAAGAGCTATAGCATCCCTGTCTAGTTCCTCTACCCACATCAAAATATGGAGACACTGTAGATCCTAACCGTATAGCAACCTTTGGATTCCTATAGAGCAAAGAGATCCATTTTCTAAAATATGGACCGAAACCCATGACCTCCAGCACCTTGAGCATATACTTCCAGTCAACTGAGTCAAAGGCTTTTTCTATATCTATGGAGACCACTATTCTTGTATCTGAGTCTGTGGGTGGCAGCTGCAAGTGAGTGAAAAGTCTTCTTAAATTCGTGTCTGTAGACTTGCCTGGCATAAATCCGGTCTGGTCAATATTAACTAAGGCAGGTATTACCGTGGCCAGTCTTGTCGCTAGTATTTTGGTTAAAATCTTTAAATCTGTGTTCAAAAGTGCTATTGGTCTATACGACGCGCATTCCGTCGGGTCCTTCCCTGGTTTTAACAACAGAATCATATATGCCTCCAACATGGAGTCTGGTAAGGAGGAGTTCTGGTGACAGTACTCCATTAGCCAGCCAAGCCTACTCGATAGCTGTTCCACATTAGCTTTGTAGAAGTCTATAGGAAACCCATCCGGCCCAGGAGCTTTATTAGGCGGGAAGGCAAATATTGCTGCCTGTATCTCTTTAACTGTTATGTTTGCTTCAAGTATTTGACGGTCCCCATCCGATAGCTTCGGGATGGGTAAACCCTCCAATAGCTCAGACATAGCATCTGTATCATACTCTGGTATCGGTGAGTAAAGGGAGGAGAAAAAATCAACAAACTCCCTCATTATGGTGGACGGGTCCCTAACTAGTGTACCCTGCCCGTTTTTAATGACTGGGATGTGAGCAGAGGGCAATCGATCCGCCACCAGCATAGCCAGGAGTTTACCATTCTTGTCCCCCTCCGCAAACACCATATGAGCCGCTCCTTTCAGCTCAGAATTAGTGCTGTTTTTCACATGTAAGGACAATCGCCTTCTCGCCTCCAGCAGTGATTCATAGGAGGTCCCGGATGGAGACCCCGCATGAACCTCCGCGCACTGCCTCTCGTATTGTTTCAAGGTGTCCAGTTCCTCATTTTCATTAACTCTAACAGTTTTGATAGCTGATATACATTCACCTCTAGTTACTGCTTTAAAAGCGTCCCAGACCATTGGTGGCTCAGTAGAGTCAGTGTTTATTGACCAATATGACTTAATGGAACCCTCTAGGTGAGCCATCACCTGTTCATTTTGCAACCAGCTAGCTGAAAGGCGCCATCCTCCCCCCCCCTGCCCCGACCGGGAGGGACAGTGCAAGAGAAAGAGGATTGTGATCGGAAATGCTCCCCGCCAGATACTCCACACCTTCCACATACTGTAATAAGTTATTGTTACCAAAGGCTAAATCAATTCTTGATGCCGACCTGTGTGTCAATGATAGATGAGAGTAGCTTCTGTCTGTAGGATGCTTCCATCTCCACACCTCCGTTAAACCCGCCGTGGAGGCCCATCCACACGGGTCTGCCGAGCTCACTCTACCCGGATTAGAAGAGTCCAACGCCGCATCCAGCACAGCATTGAAATCTCCCATCAGGAGCAAAGGGAGATGCAGAAACTGAGCCAATCGGGTCAGCAGGTCATATAAGAGCTGGACCTGAAATGGAGGGGAAATGTAAACATTTACCAGCAGTATCTTAGTGTAAAACACATCCATTACCACCGCCACATACCGACCATTAGGGTCAGTTATAATCTGGTGTATTTTACACGGAATTGCCCTACTAATCAGCATCGACACTCCCCTGGCAAAAGTGGAATAGGTGGCATGGATCGCCTTTTGTATCCACGGTTTGCGTAAGGACATCACCTTGCTACCATCCAAGTGTGTCTCCTGCAAGAACACAATGTGTGGCTTTGATTGCTTTAGGTATTGAAACACAGATGCCCTTTTAAACTTATGATTCAGGCCTCTGACGTTCCAGGATACAATGTGCAATTTAGCCGTCCCCGTCATTGTAGTGAAAAAAATATCTGTGACCACATGTAAAAGAAAACTCCCCCCTCCCGCATACTGCAAACCATATTATAGTATACTCTACATCAAATTTATGAATCTGAGCCGTGACAAGTTTCTTATTCCCCCCCCCCCCCCCTGCTATTATACCAGAAAACAACCCCAACAAAACACAAAAAAGTCTGGCGTGTAGCTTTATCCCAAAAACCAACGAACAAAAAAACACAGCGGGCATCTGCCGCATCCGTCGAAAGTCTGGCAGCTCTCTTTAAATTCCAACCTTCACGGAGCTCCGATTGTCATAAGATGTGGAGCGTGTACACTCTTTAGAATGTTGGGGACTTGTAAAAAAAAAAAAAAAAAAAAAAAAGGACCCCTGCTCTGTGATCAGCCAACTGGAGAATTATAAGGTAAGTAGAACTAAATAATTGTCCTCCATATAACACCAACTCCAGAGGAGCAAACCCCATCCACTTGACAAGATGAGGCCCCAGCATATTAGAAGATAGGGACAATGGCGGATCCTTGAAACTGAAAATTTAGAAAATTTAAAAAATAAAAAAAAATATACAAAAAAAAAAAAAAAAATTTATATCACCCAACTTCGCTGGTTCCTGGAGTATGGAAGACACCGGATTCGCCGACCCCACTAATATAGGCAATACTCCTCTGAAATATGGCGATGGTGATTCCAAGAACACGTGACATTACTTTTATGATAATGTATGGTACTCCCTCATAACTGAAGATGTAATCAAGAGCCAAGTGACTTGTTACTGTCTCCAACAGCGGGTTGTGGGGGTTAGAAACTTCCATCCTTGCCTTTAATAGTTATATCCTTGAAGGTAGTTAAACAGTCATGGACCATTCTGGCACAATTTTCATAATCTGCAGTTAGGATAGTTCTTTATCCATCCAGTCGCATGCTTCCGCGGGGTTATCAAAAAATCGCACATTTCCTTTGTATTGTATCCGGAGCCTGCTTGGATATAGCATGCTGTGCTGCACCTCTTTTTCACGTAGTCTTCTGCGGACATCATTGAAAGAACGGCGCTGTTGTTGCGTGGCTGCAGAAAAATCCGGGAACAGCATTATTTTAGCATTTTCATATTTCAACTCTTTGGCCTTTCTGGATTGTGTCAGGATCAGGTCTCTGTCCCTGTAGTTTAGGAACCTTACCAAGAAGGGTCTAGGGAAGGCTCCTGGTGGTCTTTTACCCGTGGGGACCCTGTGCGCTCTCTCCACTACGTAAGTGGGGGGTAAATCTTCCAGTGAGAGGAGTTTGGCAAAGAACTTTTCAGCAAAGAGTGCAGGTCTATCTCCCTCTGTGCCCTCAGGCAGGCCGACCACCCTGATATTGTTTCTTCTTTGGCGGTCTTCAGCATCGTCTGCTCTGCGCTGAAGGGAACTGACTAGGCCACGGAGTTCAGCAAGCTGGGTGCTTTGTGTATGGGAGGTATCTTCAACTCCTGACACTCTGTCCTCCACTGTAGTAAGGCGTCCTCTGATCTTATCTAGGTCGTGCCTGATCAGTGTGCATTCAGACGACAGATGGTCTATTCTCCCCATTAACTCTGACTTGCTGGCACTAATAGCTTCCAGGATAGGCCTGGTGATCGCATCCGCATCCACCGCTACTGTTTGTTCCTCACCCGTGTCTGTGTCAGCCATTAGCTCCTCCGTATCCTCTGCCTGCGCCATCCTGGCTGTGGCTTGTTTGGCGCGCTGTTCTGGCTTCCGGGAAGACAAGATGGCGGGGGCGGAGCCTCTGTCCGTCCCCTTAGTGGATCGGGTCTGGCGCTGATCAGTGTGTCCCTTCTGGAGCATTTTAGAGGCCGTGGATGGCATCGCTGTGATCCTCTCACCTTCCCCCAGGTTCCGGAACCGTTGTGGATCGGGGTATGTTACTTCAACACGGCGGATCGTGCTCAGGATAGACGGAGCTCCGTTACGGTGCTAGCTGCCTCGCTCACATCCGGCCACGCCCCACTTTTACAACCACTTTAAGGTTAAAAAAAAACTTTTATTGTCAGCCCCAAAACCCCCCCAGCCCCCCCAGTACTTACCTGAGCTCAATCTCGATGCAGTGCTGTGCCTGGGAGCAGTATCGCTGCTCTCTCTCTCCTCACAGGATTTAGGGAGAGCAGCGGGAGCCATTGGCTCCTACTGCTGTCAATGAAATCCAGTGAGAAGGGAGCGGGGGGACGGGGCCGAGCTGCATTGTGTGTGTAAATGGATACTGTGACAGTACAAGGCTCTGTCATCATGGAAAGGACCTGGGGTTTGCACATTTGCTGAGTGCAGAACTACTAAGCATTCATTCTGAGCGGAGGAAACTGCTTTTGCAGATTTCTCTGGATTTTGATATTTTTGGATGGGGCTCCATAGTTTGGAGATTTCAAAGCACCTTGGGAGTGAAGATATCTCCAACCCAGTGTCTGGGTTTGGTAGTCAACCAGCAGGGTGTGGGCCCCAGTGCACACGCCGGGCACATGAATCTGTTTTTTTCTTTAAGCACCTGATTAGACCCAGAGGCTCTAATAGGCTCTAATAGGCAGAGAATGCGAACGGAGCCCACCCAGGTGTGTTACAACAGCGAATAATTATTCGCTGTTGAAACACTGATCCTCGATCCGGCCAATCAGAAGCGGGTGTTAGATCCATTTTACGATTGGCCAAAAAGAGAAGACTCCCGAATGGCCGCCGAGAAGGAGGGAGGAAACGGAAGCCGCCGACGCCGTGATGACCCGCAGAGAGCGGGAGAATGGAAGGCCGGTGATGGTGTAAGTGATACCAAGCGACCGGGGGGGGGGGGGGGTGTGGCATACTGTTTGCCACGCCCCCAAATTTTTTTTACACCGGCCGCCACTGGATCAGAGTCTGCCAGTCTGGAAGGAAGACCATGTGAGTACGGAAGCCCTGTCAGCAGTGACAGCGCTCCGCTGGAGGGCTTTGTTTTAAGGTAAGTTTTACAAAATGTGCTAGTATGTGATGCATACTAGCACATTATAACATTGCCTTGCATTTCCTTTACCAAGTTTACTACCGCTTTATTAATGTTTTAATTAAAACAAAGCTGCATTCATTTGTGCCTTTTACTGCTGTCTGGCTTTAACTTTTTCCAACAGCAACACATAGAGTGTCTGCCTTTGTCTCTGAGACGGATGTGTCTGCAGAACAAGGAGATGAAACAAGACATTCAGGCCTACCAGCAGGTCAGTGGGTCAAAGTGGTTCATGTTTGTTAGCATCTGAAATAAAAAATATTAGACACGTGCAGAACGAAAAAATGTGTTTAGTTTTGTTTCGATTAGTTATTTACATAAATTAGTTTAGTTAAATTAGTTTACCCATTTAATTCGTCTTTGGAATTTGTTTCATTTTTATTCAAATCGATTCGAAATTTTTTGGAATTCAAATTCGAATCAATTTTGAATAGTTTTGGAATTTGAATTCGAATAGTTTTCCAATTGCCAAAGAGAATAAAATTGAAAAGAAAATGAAGGAATAGAAAAGAAAAAATAGAATAGAAAAGAATATCACAAAAAATAAAAGAATATAATGTAATAGAATAAAACGGAACAAAATAAAAGAGAAAATAAAAGAACAGAATAGAATAGAAACGAATAGAATAAAAAAATGAATAGATTAAAATAGAATAAAATATTCTATTATTTTATTTTCTATTCTATTATTTTCTATTCAAATTTATTCTATTCGAAATTTGAATTTCGGAAAATGGTTGTATTCTTTCTATATTATCCTGTTTTTTTTTCTATACTATTCTGTTATTTTTTATTCTATTCTAACTTATTCTTTTCTATTCTATTCAAATTGATTCTATTTGAATTTTGGGAAATGGTTATATTTATTCTATTCTATTCTATTGTTTTTTTAATTCTATTTTTTTTTTCTATTCTTTTATTTTCTATTTTGTTCTGGTTTACTCTATTATATTCTATTCTTTTATTTTCTGTTATATTCTTTTCTATTCTCTTCTATTTTTTTCTATTCTAGTCCTCTATTTTCTATTCTGTTTTATTCTCTCTGGAAATTTGAAAACTATTCGAAAAAATTGTTTTGAATTCCGTCCAAATTTTTTTTTTTCCGTTGTTTTGAATTTGTTTAAATTCGGTACTGCTGTCATTCGGAAATTCGAATACATCCGAATTTCCATTCGGAATGAAACGAATTGCACATGTCTAAAAAAATAATCTCCACCAATTAGCGATCCATGCTTAGTTTTGTGGATGTCATGTGGCAGGAGATGTGGCGAATGTGGAAAAATAAGATTTGTTGTGCAGCCTGTACCTGTACTGCATGAGCATTTTGGGAAGAAGACGGACCCTGTTTGGGGCAAGGCATTCACAGAGCTGCAGGAAATGGTATCATTGATACAATACGAGGGTTTACTTCTAATATACAGGATATCTAAAGTCATAACCATGTGCTTTCTGTTTTTAACCACTTCCAGACGTCTTTGACTTTCAGTGGTGATATCAGAATGATGGGTGCAGCTGCAGGCATCATTCAGATATCTTCTTTTTTTGGTGATTCTGTGCACCGTAAGAACGATCATAGCAGCAGTTCAGCCGCTTAATCGTTCTTAAGGCGGCGGGAGGGGGGGGGGATTTGTCCCCTCCGGAGCTTCCCCCGGGCTCTCCAGTGCCATCGGGGACCTGATGAAAGAATCCACCGCCACCGGATGAAGAGCATAGAGATTTCCGGTGGTCACCAGTCATCTCTATGACCATCGGAGGCCGAGAGCGACGTTATGACATCATGTCCGGCCCGCGGATGTCAACAAAGCAGCAATCTTGACTGGAAAGCATCAGATCTGTCTTTTTTTTTTGATCTGATGCTTTCCAGCCTGTAGGAGAGATGTGGGGGTCTTCTAGACCCCCACATCTCTCCATAAAGAGGACCTGTCACACACCATAAGTGATTAAAAAAAATTAATTTAAAGAGAAAGTGTAAAAATAACAAAAATGACTGACTATAACATAAACAATAATAAGAAAAAAAAAATTGAAAGCGTCCCCCGCCTCTGTGTTCTCGCGCACAGAATCGAACGCACACGTAAGTCCCGCCCACATATGTAAACGTCATTCAAACCACGCATGTGAGGTATCTCTGCGTGCGTTAGAGTGAGAGCAACAAGGTTCGCACTAGATCTCCTCCATAAGGGTCCTTTCACACTGGGGCGGTTTGCAGGCGCTATTGCACTAATAATAGCGCCTGCAAACCGACCCGAAACAGCCGCTGCTTTCATTCCAGTGTGAAAGCCCTCGGGCAATGTGCTGGCAGGACGGTAAAAAAAGTCCTGCCAGCAGCATTTTCGGAGCGGTGAAGGAGTGGAGTGTATACCGCTCCTTTACCGCTCCTGCCCATTGAAATCAATGGGACGGCGCGGCTATACCGCCGGCAAAGCGCCTCTGCAGAGGCGCTTTGCGGTGGTTTTAACCCTTTCTCGGCCGCTAGCAGGGGGGTAAAACCACCCGTTAGCGGCCGCATACCGACGGTAAAGCGCCGCTTACAATAGCGGCACTTTACCGCTGACAACGCCCCCGCCCCAGTGTGAAAGGACCCTAACATTAAACATGTTACCTGTAAAAAAATTGAAAGCGTCACCTGTGGAGATTTTTAAGTATCAAAGTTGGGCGCCATTCCACAAGTGTGCGCCATTTTAAAGAGCGACATGTTGAGCATCTATTTACTCGGCGTAACATCATCTTTCACATTAGACAAAAAAATTGGGCTACCGTTTTGTTATTTTTTTAGTTTATGAAACTGTTTTTTTTTTTCCCAAAAAAAACGTGTTTGAAAAATTGTTGCGCAAATACCGCGTGACATAAAAAGTTGCCATTTTATTCCCTAGGATGTCTGCTAAAAAAAAACATATATAATGTTTGGGGGTTCTATGTAATTTTCTAGCAAAAAAAAAAAAATGATGATTTTTGTATGTAGGAGAGGAGTGCCAGAATAGGCCCGGTATGGAAGTGGTTAAATCGTATGAGACCTGCAAATTAATCAATAGAATTTACAGCTCATGATAGAACCATTTTTAGAAGAAATCCTTTTCTACGTTGGCTACAGTTCTCTGCTTGCACCCTAAAGAAGCAGATATAAGCATCACTGCTGCGTCATCTCATTCTGCCGCATCAAATGGGGTATGAAGCTCTCATATGCATTGTGGTATACCTTCCAACTTTTTGAGATGGGAATGAGGGACACCTATCAGCAAAAGTATGCAGGCATAGGACACACCCCTTGCCACGCCCCCTTAAAGGAGAATTGTACCAAAAAACAAGATTGGTTTAACCCACAAGTGTTTTGTTTTTTGGTTTTTTTTACCACTACTATTCCTTTATATTGGCTTTTGGAATTTACAAATGCAGCCATTTAGAATTTGGATGAAAGGTTTAGCACTGGGAAACACTTTTTGATAGATAAAAAAAGCATTTTATATACTATATAGATCAGAACAAAATGAGGGATAAAAGAGGAGGAATGAGGGACAGGGGGACATTGCTCCAAATCAGGGACAGTCCCTCGAAATCAGGGACAGTTGGGAGCTATGAATGTGGTAATGGGAGATGCCTCTTCCTCTGTCAGTCTCCGTGGTGGAAATGTGGAGCGACCCGCTTGACTGCCGTTGGGGACGAGGGTCAAATGGGATGTTGTGGGAGGAGAGCGGGGCAGAAAGTGGTGATGTAAGATGCTGGCAACGTCAGCCGGAGAAGTATATTCTGTAGGGAGGAACAATTTATGGGGTGGCTTCACTGATCAAATATTCAGACAAGCTGGTAGAGCAGGGGTCTCAAATGGGCGGCCCTCCACCTGTTTTGCGAAATTACAAGTCCCATGAGGCATTGCAAAGCTGACAGTTACAAGCATGACTCCCACAGGCAGAGGCATGATGGGACTTGTAGTTTTGCAACAGCTGGAGGGCCGCCAGTTTGAGACCCCTGTGGTAGAGAGTAACCACTCAGTTGCAAGAAGTAGCTTTCTAAGGACTTTACTGGTAGGGTATTTTCATGCTATAAATGTAAACTGAAAGCACTGTTATATGTTATAGCTTTATATACTGTAAGTCATTTTAGTTTTTGACCAGAAATACACTTTATAAGTTCCAAAATCTTACTACAGATGGTGGTGGAGCTGCAAGATGAGGTGTTAATTCTGCGGGAATCAGGAGACTCCCTGTGTAAGTCTTGGAAGGAGGAGAAAGACAGATTTTGCAGAGAACTTCTTCTTGGCAAACCTAGGTGAGCACATATCTGTTATACTTATTGTCATATATATCCCTATCATATTAGGTAGCCTATGCAAGAATCTGAGTAATCTGTGTATTACTGTAACTGCGCATGCTTACTAAATATTTGCCTTTCCTAAAGTGGTTCTAAAGGCTGAAGATTTTATTTTTTTTTTACCTTATCTTACACTTACCTGAGCCCCATCTCTATCCAGCGGCTCTCTGCTCTCTCCTTCCTCATAGGCTCAGAGACAGTAACGGGAACCATTGGCTCCCACTGCTGTCATTGACAGCCAGTTCAGAAGGAGTAGGCGGTGGGGTAGAGAAGTGCTCTGTGTGTCTATGGAAACACAGAGCAGGCACGGGAGCGGGACTACATGAGCGCCTCCAGGTGGCTTGCTATGGTGGGCACTCGGCGGGGGAGTCCAAGACAAGGAGGATTGAGGCTCCTCAGTATAAAACCATTACACAGTGTAAGTATAACATGTTTTTTTGGGGTTCTTTTTGGAGGGGTGATTTTAGTTAAAGGAGAAGTACAGCCAAACCTTGTTTGTCTGTACTTCTCCTATAGATCACAGGAGTGCACTCCTACGTCCCATTTTCGGTCCAGGCTCTGCGTCATCACAACCATGGAGTCTGGATCCGCCAGATCCCTGCACCGACACCGGGCTGTGAGTACCAAACGATCGGTTTCGGTGTTCGATCGCACGGTTCTCAGTGTTAGAGGCCCCGGGGGACCGATGCTGCATCCACCTAGGTAAGTATGAATCTAAAAACAAAAAAAACCCCAATACTTCTCTTTTAAGGGATTACAATCACTTTAATGTGGGGGGGTGTTTCAAACGGGCGGCCCTCCAGCTGTTGCGAAACTACAAGTCCCATGAGGCATTGCAAGGCTGACGGTTCCAAGCATGACTCCCTCAGGCAGAGGCATGATGGGATTTGTAGTTTGGCAACAGCTGGAGGGCCGCCCGTGCTGATATATTTAGTATTACTCATATCTGTCGTTTGCAAATGAGCGTCCGCGATCCAAGGACAACTGAATAGCAAGCACTGTAATGATATGTCTACTTAATAGGCTTTTTCCTCTTTTCAGTTGTCCTCCTGATGAAGATGTGGTCCTCGATATCCCCCACAGCCAGAAAATGCCTGTATAGCTCCGGGGACATTACTAGAGGCCTGGAACAGCCACCAATGAACACGGACTATGTCATGGAATAAACCTCTAGATCACTAATTTGACCTTGGTTATGCAACTAACACAAAAATCATACTGGATGTTTCTTAAAAAGACACCAGTACTTTACCTATGCAGGGCAAATAATAGGTTTACTTTACCGTCAGCCTACTTAGCTGCTTATAGTTGCCTATCCATGGCTCCATTCCCTGTGTAATCTCGATAGTCGATAGTCGAAGTCGATACTAGTTGGAGCTTTCACAGGGCGACCGGCTCCCTCCCCTTTCCTCTGGAATAGGGCTGAATGGCCAATCAGCAAGCCCCTGTGCTGTCACATGGGAGGAAGGGCGAGCGAGTCATATGTTTCCCCCATACCTGAACGTACCATGTATGTCTCTTCTCGTCCCCAGGTAACGACTGTACATATAAGCAACAGAGGTGGCTGATAATTAAAGCGTAACTCCACTTTTGTTGAGAAAAAAAATACACCCCCCCTCTATGTGCCCTATGCATGTTATAAGGTTTTATAAGCGGAGTTCCAGTCATAAAAAAAAAATTACAATATTCAGCAGCATTAAATACAAATAACAACTTTTGGAAACTTTTTTTTTTTTTTTACTCACCTTTTCAGGTCTGTTGCTAGGGGGTCCCTCGTAATCTGCCTCTTCCTCTCCAAGGCGCCTGACGTCGTTTGCCCATGCTCCCTAGTGCTCCTGGGAGATGACTGTCGTCATTTTCCAGGAGCCACTGGGCAGCGCCGAGGGCTTAACTGCCATCACAACGGGGGTGGGCACTTCCGACGATGTCGCCCTTTGTGATGGCAACGTCGGAAGCTTACGGCGCTGCGACGAGGACTCAATGCGCATGCGCGGGAACGTGCGCTGCATGCTGGTAGCACAGCATCACCGTATCCCGGAAGTGTCTGCTTGTGGGCTTCACATGCCCACAGGCAAGATGAGAACTTCCACGAAGCATTTATATAAGTTGCTTTTATATACGAAAACAGACATCAGGGGATATTTTGCCCAAAAAAAATAAGTGGTACATTTTGATTTTATGATCTTAGGAATTTAGAAAAAAAAAATATATATTATATGTTGGAGCTCCGCTTTAACAAACTTTGTTGCCGATTCCTACCTCTTTGTTATTCTGAAGAAATCCCTGTTTGTTCCTCTGTGCCCCCCCGTGCTAAGTGAGCCTAATGATTGTGGTTTCAGAATGATCAACCAGCTGTGCACCTGCAGGGCTCTAATGAAGAAAACTGCAGGGTCAGCATCCCTTTATCTGTGATTTCCTATTGAAAGCGAACCTTCAATCATTTTTTCATCTTTCCATCTATTAAATCTTCTGCCCTTGTTGTTGTTTTAACTTTGAATAGTAAAACATTTTTTTTCTGCCAGTAAATACCTTATACAGCCCACTTCCTGTTTCTTGTCTGGAAAAAAGCCTAGGCGTAGGACATTGTGCACATCCCTCTCTCTCTCACTCTCATGAGATTTTGCCAGAAAGGGAGGGGGGATGAGTCATAAGAGGGCCAATGAGAGCTGCAGAGCTGGAGGTGTGCTTCTGTGTATATCCAGGAAGTGAACAGGCTGCATCTGCCCACAGTTGAAATGGCTGCAGCCAAACTCAGTGGGGGGGAGATTTCTGCAGCATATTTGGCAAGTACAGAATTACAGTATATATAAAATAATATGCAAAGTGGTTGAAGGGAAGCTTCAGAATGGCAAAGATGTTTTTATTACAAATTATGTGAGCAGACTGCAGTTCCTCTTTAAACTATCTCAGCAAAAATTACATTTTTGTTGCAGGGGATGCCAGAAATCTGACTTGTATTTTAGTGCAGATTTCTGGGAAAATTGGTGAGCCAATCACACAAGCAGGACATTTCTGGGGGGCGTTCTGTACACATTCCAGGCGGCCATATTGCATTGCATCTTCAGAAAATTACAGCGCTGCAGAGTGAAAAGGAAAGGCCATTTTTCATCACATTCAATTGCAATATGACTTGTGTCGCAATTGTATACGCTGACTTTTTTTTTTTCTTTGCTTTTTTTTTTTTTTTCCCCACGAAAGTGGAGTTACCCTTTATGTATATCTGTTGCTTTCTCCTGCATGGGCAAAGTATGCAATACTAAAGCAGCTGTTATTGTGCATGTGAACAGTAGTGAAACAATGTCTAAACATATGTTGCTTTCAGTAAAAAAATCACAAATTTTAAATGATCAGTAGTTTCTACACCTTAAGGCCCATATTGGTCAGTGAAGTTACAAATCATCATATTAACCACTTGACCTCCGGAAGATTTACCCCCCTTCATGACCCGGCCATTTTTTAAGATATGGTACTGCGTTAGTTTAACTGACAATTGCACAGTCGTGCGACACTGTACCCAATTACAGTTTATGTCCCTTTTTTTCCCCACAAACAGAGCTTTCTTTTGGTGGTATTCGATCACCTCAGCATTTTTATATATTTTTTGTGTTATAAAGACCGACAATTTTGAAAAAAAAAATATTGTTTACTTTCTGCTATAAAACATATCCAATAGAAAAAAAATCTAATTTCTTCCTAAATGTAGGCTAATACAGCATGTAATTTCAGCTCTCTAAATCTCTGGATCTGCTGATCATTTTTGATCAGGGCTGGTGCAAGGATTTTTGAGACCCTAGGCAAAACCTAATTTTGTCGCGCCCTTGGCTCCACCCCTGACTGCACCCCCTTTGCCCTGCCCATGTATATAGTGGAGGTGGCAGGGGTCAGGAGTGCGTAATGCACAGATTGCAGTGGTTGCGGTCTGTGCTACGTACTGAGTGCAGGGGTGTGCTACGTACTGAGTGCAGGGTTGCGCTACATACTGAGTGCAGGGTTGCGCTACATACTGAGTGCAGGGTTGCGCTAGGTACCGATCTCAGGGTTGCGAGGTGCGCTATGTACTGAGTGCAGGGTTGCGTTAGAATGCATTAAGGTGAAAAACCATGAGGGTTTACAACTCCCTTAATGTGCTTTTTCTTGAGCCACTCCTACATTGCCTTGGTATGTTTTGGGTCATTGTCATGCTGGAAGGCCCATCCAAGACCCATCTTCAGTGTTCTGGCTGAGGGAAGAAGGTTCTCATCCAAGATTTTACAATACATGGCCCCGACCATTGGCCCCTCAATGCAGTAAAGTCGGCCTGCACCTTTAGCAGAGAAATGGCCCTAAAGCATAATGTTTCCACCTCCGTGCTTGACTGTAGGGATGGTGTTCTTAGGGCCATAGTCAGCATTTTTCTTCCTCAAAACACGGAGTCGAATTAATGCAAAAGAGCTCAATTTTGGTCTCCTCTGACCACAGCACTTTCTCCCAATCATTGACGGCCACTCCATTAGGGGTGCAGGGGTGCAGCCCCCCAATCCATGCACCTGGCCCCTAATCTACATGCAGGGCGCTGGACGCATGGATTTCTATGGGGTTTTTTTTTGACACACATGATTAGAGCCCGAGCCTCTAATTGGCTTCACAAAAGGGTGGGCTTGGGGCGCAAAGCACTGCACCCTGAGCCCACCCACTTGTGTGACAATAGCAAATTAATATTCGCTAGTGTCTTCCTGCTTATCCTTCAATCAGGAAGTGGGTCTTAAGACCCGATTGGCCGAGAGGAGAAGCGACCGCCTTGGCTGGGAAGCTGCCCGCGGCATGAATGGGGTAAGTGCGGGGCTGATGGACGAGCGGCCGAAAGATTTGACTGGCCGACCGAGGTGATGGGAGGTTTGACCGAGCAACGGGGGTGGGGTTTTATCGTAGGGAGGGGGTCGGGTGGTTTGTTTGTCGTATTGTGTTACCAATGGTTTGTTTGGTGACTGTGGTCCCAACTGCCTTGAGATCATTCACAAGCTCCTCCTGTGTAGTTCTGGGCTGATCCCTCACTTTTCTCATGATTATCCCTACCCCCATGAGGTGAAATCTTGCATGAAGCTTCAGACCGAGGGCGATTGATGGTGATTTTGTTTTTTTTTCCATTAGCGAAAAATTGCTCCAACAGTTGTCTTCTTCTCACCAAGCTTCTTGCTGATGGTCTTGTAGCCCATTCCAGCCTTGTGCAGGTCTACAATCTTGTCCCTGACGTCCTTTGGCAGCTCTTTGGTCTTGCTCATGATGGTGAGATGTGAATGGAGAAAGAGAGAATCTGTGGACAGGTGTCTTTTATACACATATTGAGTTGTCGTTAGGAGCACCTTCTTACATTGACAGGACTAATCTGTGTACCACATGAGCACCTACTGTAGCCAGAAAAAAAACAGGAAGCAGGCGCCTCTTAGATAAGACTGTAGTAATTTAATAGACAAAGCGCATTAAAAACACTCACTTTTAAGTATCATTAATCAGGCACAGTAGAGTCCGGTTACACCGATCTCCATCACAGCTTCCGGCAGGGGTCACGTCCTGTGAATCCGAGCATGGCCGGCGTCCTGTCCAGCAGGGGTTTTCCAGCATGCAAGCAGAGTCCAAAGCGAGGCTTGGAAGGCAGCTGGTGGATCACGGGGAGAGCTGGAACACAGCATGTGGTGTGATGGCGTCACGGACGTAATGGCGACGCGTTTCCGAGCATGCGCCCTAGGGGGATGTCTTTAGTGCGCGCTCCTTTCTCAAGCTTGAGTTTGGGCTTTGGATACACTAGCCTATTTTACATGCCCTACCTTCGTAAAACCTAAAGTGTGAGCGCTGATCGGGAGCCTGTCGGCTACTGCTTTTCCAGCATGCTTGTCCGACAGAAGCAGGCCAAATGGTCAGCTTTTGCCGGACTGGCTATCATACACACAGGCCAAATGTCAGTTTTTTTTTTTTTAAACGCCCGATGTCGCCCGTCATTCAGCCTGTGTGTACAAGGTTTAAGGGGCCAGATCTGCATTCAGTAATATCCACTGAATGACAATGAGCATATTACCCACCACCCCCACTGGGTGCTGGCGGGAACCTGGAGCTTTTAATAGGTAAGCATTATACAGATTACAGTAAGCGTTTCCTTCTGAGGATGGGGAGGGGTATAAAATAGAAATAGGCTTTCAGTCTGCTTTAAATATGATTTAAATGTGGCAATTTATATTAATATCAATGCAATTTTCTTTTTGCCCCTGCAAAGCAGTTGTCTAATGATTGGCGTAGTTTTGGTTGCACAGCCAAGTCCTGTAGAGTGGTCACTGTTATGTTCAGGGGGAGGGACCGCACCACCGAGAGTCTGTCTTATAAAACACAGCTGGATGATTTGTCAGCTCCCGAGCCAGATGCTGTGTGAGTAGAACATCTAAAATGCAGAGACAGCTCATGGACCAATAGAAGGACAGGGACTGTCAGCAGGAATAATGGGGGAACTTCCAGATGTAGGACAGCTTGAAGTGTGGGACTCATTGTGAGAAAACAGGGACTGTCCAGAAAAACAAAAGGACTGTATTACTACCAGAACTTTGCATGGGAAAACGCGGGCTTTTCCGTCTATACAAACCGCACCAAAGAGGACACAAAGACCGTGATATTACAGGGACTGTTGAGAACTTAGGGACTGTTTTTCAGAGCACAGCCTGAAGAGCAGCACTAAGTGAGAATTTGGGGACTGAGACAAAGGCTGCAGTATTATCGGACTTGTATGTGAAAACCACAGGACTGTAAGGATGGCCGGACAGTCCATGAGAACAGAGCTGTGAGAACAAGAGCTTTAAAGCACAAGGACTCTCAAGGGAGTTCAAGAGCACAAGGACCATGAAATTCTAAAAAAAAAAAAAAAAAAAAAAGACAGCCATCTCTGGGTACTCAGGGACTGTTTCTGAGAGCACAGGAAACACAAAAACTGAGATATTACTGCAGTTTCTGTGAACACACTTAGACTCTGAAAACAAGAACCATCAGAAAGTGGATTTTGGAGACAATTGAATGAGAGAACAGCGACTACTGGACTACAGGGACTGTCAGTTTGAACACAAGAACCAGTCTTGGATTTTGCAGCCTCACAAGATATTCTGCTCCAACAGAATAGAAAGTTATTGAAGTTATCCAGAAACTAATTTCAAATAAACAGACCTAGGAGCAGTTCGTAAGAGGAGATTGCTTGCAAGACGCAGAGGGGATTGTTGTTGAATCAGCAGTGGGGCAGAGGTAAGTGCACTTCTTGGGGTTATGGGGTGGGGGGCTTAGTCTGCTGTTTGGGGTTACATGGAGTTTAGAGTACAGGTTTGGGTTTCATGAAGTGTTAGAGTACAGGTCTGGTTTTGGTTGCATGGAGGTTAGTGTACAATATTGGTTTGGGTTACATGAAGGGTTAGAGTACAAGTTTGGTTTGGGTTACTTGGAGGTTAGTGTACAGGTTTGGTTTGGGTTACATGGAGGTTAGAGTACAGGTTTGGTTTGGGTTACATGGAGGTTAGAGTACAGGTTTGGTTTGGGTTACTTGGAGGTTAGTGTACAGGTTTGGTTTGGGTTACATGGAGGTTAGAGTACAGGTTTGGTTTGGGTTACATGAAGGGTTAGAGTACACGTCTGGTTTGGGTTACATGGAGGTTAGAGTGTAAATTGAGGTATATGGAGGTTAGTGTACGGGTTTGATGTAGGTTACATGGAGGTTAGTGTACAGGTTTGGGTTACATGGAGGTTAGTGTGTGTATGGGTATGGGTTTGATGGAGGTTAGTGTACAGGTTTGGGTTACATGGAGGTTCGAGTACAGGTCTGGTTTGGGTTACATGGAGGTTAGTGTACAGTTTTGGTTTGGGTTACATGGAGGTTAGAGTACAGGTCTGGTTTGGGTTACATGGAGGTTAGTGTACAGGTTTGGGTTACATGGAAGTTAGTGTGTAAATTAAGGTATATGGAGGTTAGTGTACTGGTTTGATATAGGTTACATGGAGGTTAGTGTACAGGTTTGGTTTGGGTTACATAGAGGTAAGAGTACAGGTTTGGTTTGGGTTATATGGAGGTTAGAGTACAGGTTTGGGTTACATGGAGGTTAGTGTACAGGTTTGGTTTGGGTTACATGGAGGTTAGTGTACAGGTTTGGTTTGGGTTACATAGAGGTAAGAGTACAGGTTTGGTTTGGGTTATATGGAGGTTAGAGTACAGGTTTGGGTTACATGGAGGTTAGTGTGTAAATTAAGGTATATGGAGGTTAGTGTACAGGTTTGGGTTACATGGAGGTTAGTGTACAGGTTTGGGTTACATGGAGGTTAGTGTGTAAATTAAGGTATATGGAGGTTAGTGTACAGGTTTGGGTTACATGGAGGTTAGTGTACAGGTTTGGGTTACATGGAGGTTAGTGTGTAAATTGAGGTATATGGGGGTTAGTGTACGGGTTTGATGTAGGTTACACGAAGGTTAGTGTACAGGTTTGGGTTTCATGGAGGTTAGTGTACAGCTTTGGTTTGGGTTACATGGAGGTTAGTGTACAGCTTTGGTTTGGGTTACATGGAGGTTAGTGTACAGCTTTGGTTTGGGTTACATGGAGGTTCGAGTACAGGTCTGGTTTGGGTTACATGGAGGTTAGTGTACAGGTTTGGGTTACATGAAGGTTAGTGTGTAAATTAAGTTATATGGAGGTTAGTGTACTGGTTTGATATAGGTTACATGGAGGTTAGTGTACAGGTTTGTGTTACATGGAGGTAAGAGTACAGGTTGTGTTTGGGTTATATGGAGGTTAGTGTGTAAATTAAGGTATATGGAGGTTAGTGTACAGGTTTGATGTAGTAGTTGCATGGAGGTTAATGTACAGGTTTGGGTTACATGGAGGTTAGTGTACAGGTTTGGGTTACATGGAGGTTAGTGTGTGGATTGTCGTTATGTGAAGGTTAGTGTATAGATTAGGGTTAGAGGGAGGTTAGTGTGTAGTTTGGGGGTACATAGTGGTTAGTGTGTGGGTTGGGGTTACATGGGGGGCTACTGTGCCGGTTGAGGTTACAGGGAGGGCTAGTGTGTTGGTTGGGTTTACAGGGAAATTACTGTCAAGTTTGGGGTTGCATGGAGGTTAACATGTAGATTGACGTTACATGAGAGTTACATGGAGGTTAGTGTACAGGTTTGGGTTACATGGAGGTTAGTGTGTAAATTGACGTTACATGAGAGTTACATGGAGGTTAGTGCGTAGATGAAAGTTACATGGAAATTAGTGTGTAGACTGGAGTTAAATGGAGGTTAGTGTGTGGATTTACATTCCATGGAGGTTAAAGAGAGGTTAGTGTCTAGATTGGGGTTACATGGGGTCTAGTGTGCCTATTGTGGTTACAAGGAGGGATAGTTTGTCTGTTGGGTTTACAGGGAGATTACTTTGAGGGTTGGGGTTACATGGAGGTTAGTGCGTAGATTGGAGTTACATGGAGGTTAGTGTACAGGTTTGGGTTACATGGAGGTTAGCATGTGGATTGACGTTACATGAGGCTTAGAGGAAGGTTACTTAGTGTGTTAGTTGGGGTCACAATGAGGGCTGGTGTGCTGGTTGGTGTTATTGGAAGGTTAGTGTACACTTAGGATTTACAGGGGGGTAAGTGTGCAGTTTGGTGTTATTGGAAGGTTAGTGTACACTTTTTGGATTTACAGGGAGGTTAGTGTGCTGGTTGAAGTTACGGTAAAGGTTAGTGTGAGGAGTGGCCATAGGCTAATTTAAATTACACAAAAGCACTTTGTTGCAAAGATGAACAGATAGCTTGTCTAAATTGTCAAATTCTTTATACAAACAGATTTTGTTGGACTATTTTGAACCAATAAACAACATACACAGTGAGGTTGCATGAGTAAATTGCCTAGAGCAGTTTTATAAATAGGAGCAAGTGTTGGACTCAATATATTGACTATGAACACTTATAAATAGGCCCATGGATTGATTTCAAATTTTTGCAGTAGATTGTCCATCCCTGATGTGGTGGCCATTTGTGACCTGCAGCCACTGACCTCCATCTAGTATGTTTTCTCACTCCAGTTGTGGAGGGAAGCCCACCCAAATGCTCTAGTTGGCGGGCAGGCTTCCAAGGTTGCAACCTATGGGTGGGGGCTGTAGGGGCAGAACTGAGAACCCCAGAGCAAAGTAGAAAATGGGGCAATCCTTTAATATCTATCTGTTGGTTGTCTAGCAACTGTAGCAGACAGCGGGATATCTATCTGACCAATTCCTTCTCTTTATACGGATTCAGATGTGTGCCGCTCGTGCCCCCCTCCGGAGAAGAGCCAGCACGCCCCTGCCCTGCGCCCATCAGATCCGCTCACAGAACAGTAACCCTATAATGGAGATTTGCGCACCGCCACCTTCTCAGCCCATGCCTGACGCATGCAGCAGTCAATCAGCTGGATCCGAAAGTACCCATGGGACAGGGGATGGTATCTTCAGGGTGGTTCTTCTGGGAGACCCCGGGGTTGGAAAGACCAGCTTGGTTGGAATTTTCAGAAGAGAGCAGGACAGAGAAATACCAGATCAACGACAAGGTAAGGACAAGAACAGAAGCTCATTTTCCAGTACTGGAGCAGTGCTCTTGTGGGTTAAAGTGAACATAGCATCAGATTCATTTTTCATGTCATGTACATCCATGCTATGTAATGTCCGTGTAACACTTCCAAGTATTTTACCTCTCACAGAGATTACAATACTCCCCCAGACAGTACCATCGTCTGCTTTTCTCTCAAAAAAAGACAGCACCATATTTGTTTAGGCATCACCAGTGCCACCATCTACTTCCTGGACTGGGATGCCAGAAATTACACAATCTTGTAAATCTCTTGCTTTTTAGTGATAAAAGGTGGAGATTGTGACGGAACGCCTATCACCCGACTGGATGCTTCCACCAAGATACAGCTAACTAACTGAGCATTGCACCCAAGAACTAGAGGGCACTAGCTTAGGTGCAAACTGGAACTGACTTTATTGTAAATTTACACAGAATTTATACCACACAAAATCAGATAAGAGCTTGATCACATTACCCTAAACAATGCAAACTGTAAAGAGTATATCTAATGAACAGCCAACATAATGTAATGTAACAGTAATGTAATTAAACAGTAAGCTAATTAACAATTAGTCACTTAGACAAGCCTAAGTGACTCAGAACAGTGCCCACCCAGACAGTTCGGCACCAGTCCCACAGATACACAATGTAAATTACACATGCTGTCTTTCAGGTGTTTGGATTTCCATTGTGTAGTCTCTCTCCACTAGACAAGTCATCTTAAGGCAAAACTCATACAATGTTCCAGCAGTCTGAAAAAAGTGGAATTAATGTATATTCAAAGATGTATTGAGTGAGATTGCTGATAAATATTTCTGTCCCAAGTGGAGGAGCTTCTCCAACCCAGTCTGCAGGAGGGCCACCATATTTCTTCTGACCAGTAACCTGTATAAGAATAATATTACACCTTTCCATCCACTCCAGAAGGAAAGCTTTATTGTCTTTATTCAGAGAATTAATTCAAGCCTCGCTCTCAGCGCCCATCACGTTGTTGTCCATCATTAGAGAATGACCTGCCCCAGTGGCGGCTGGTGCTCAATATTTTTTTTGGGGCAGCAACCCCCCCCCAGGAGACTGACGGGAATACGGCAATCAATCCACCGCCACGAGAGATGGACAGGAACGTGGCGATCAACCCCCCCCCCCCCCCCCCTGCGGGAGACGGACGGGAAGGTGGCGATCAGAGGCCTTACCTTTAGAAGGCGGGGGAAGGAAGAGCCGGGCCGTTGCTTCCCCTCCTGGCTGAACAGGAAGTGTGTCCTGAGACTAGGGAGTCCTACGACTCCCTGGCCAATCTGGTCTCAGGATCCACTTCCTGATTGGCCGGGAGGAGAATCAGGAAAATAATAGCGAATATTGAAATTGGAATGGACAAGAGGTGGTGCCAAACAATAAATACAGTGAATAATGAGTAGAGCTTCCTGATGACGTGTTGAGTACGAAATGCGTTGGGGCCGCGTTGTTGTTATGTCTGGTTCCATGTTTTGCTGTGGTGAAATGCACGCTGAGAAAATAATGCGTTATATGAGGAATTTGTTTGCTTCAACCGAGCCACATTGCCCCGTTAGCATAAGAATACATCAAGGGATGCATCTTACCTTCCAAAGGATCTGAGCTTATGAAGTTTCCCATGATTTAGCCATCTGGTGAGTCAGCATTACACCTGCAGGAGTGAAGGTGAAACACGGCTAATTAAGAGTACCTGTTACTACACAGACTTTTTCTTTGGTGTATTGGTTTCCTGCTTGAGGACTTGCTTCCAATTTATTTTGTATTTGTGTGGCTATTATTTATGCACTAAGATATTAATAGTGAATATTAATTAATTGTCACACAACTGGGTGGGCTCAGGGCACAATGCCCTGCGCCCCGAGCACACCCTTTTTTGAAGCCAATTAGAGCCTCAGGCTCTAATCATGTGCTTCAAAAAAAACCCCCCATTGAAATCCATGTGTCCGGAACCCTGCATGTAGATTAGTGGCCGGATGCATAGTTTAGGGGAGCAGCGCCCCGTATGGACGGGCTGCCGCTGATCTGTTCTCTCGATGGGATCAGAGGCTCAACTGAGCTTTTTCCTATGCTCTGACCGGGAGAAGCACACAAGATCCCCGGTCTCCTCCATAGGCCATAATCTGTGGGTAGGAAGCATGCCCCTAATCCCCTCCAAAAGCCCCTGTCCCGGTTGGGTTTGTCACAGAGATTTTTTGGAAAATAATACTGTTGTGGTATATTGGACATGTTAGGAATGTATACATGCAAACTTGTACAGTTATTAATAAGTCCACTTTAAACAACAGCGAATAAGATAATCACATTTCCTGAAATGTATATTGACTTACATACAGTAAGTGCTTGTTCTGATCTATTGCCATTGCTACATTACGCTGTGTATACTTACCAGGCTACATGCACCATTTTACCACTCCAAAAGTGCAATACACAATATCAAGATTAAGGTTGTGAAGAGTGCATTTTTGTGTGTTATGTTGTGTTATATTGTTATACTTTTAACCACTCTTGTACATGCTACGTACTACCAAAAATAACTTCTCTAAAGTATACCGTATTTATGTAGCATGCCCACTCCTTCCCCTCTGCTGCTGCTCCCCTTGCCACTTTACCTAGCAATGCCCGGCTGTCAAAATGACAACCAGGGCTTGCTGTGTAAATACAGCAGGCAGCTCTAGCCACTGTGGTCAATAATGGACCTTGTTAATAAACACTGTGCAGCAGACTCAGGCTGGCCAAACATTATACAATTTAGATTTACCAAAAATAATATGGAGTCAAACCTAAACACTTTCAATTTTTTATGCAATCAGGCAGGCCCTTGCACTACATAGTTGAAGGTAAATCTAAAGGAAATTGAATAAGAAAATTGCATAATGTATGACCAACTTCATAGATACAAAGCAACATTATTGTTACTTTGTGTTTATTCTGTTTCATTCATCTGCAGATCAAAGTGATGAGCAAGGTATTTTCTGCCAAGAAAACTTCTTCCTCCTTCCCATAGCAATATTTTATTTTCTGTGTACACTGCACATGGGCATTGCAGTGTACACTCTCAATTCATTGGGCCAGGTTCCAGGGATGATGTGCACATGTGCAGGATTTACATCATCAGTGGCCACCCAACGGCTGAAGAGGATTGCCTCAATATTGGCAGCAGAGATGGCGGCGGTGCGGACACTGCTGTGGTGGGTGCCTGGACCTGTCATTGCTGGAGAACAGTACAGAAGGAATACAAGGTATCTATAAGAAGAACTTAAAAACTAAATCGGAAAAACAACATTATGTTTTTATCCTACATGGCCTGTAGTACCACTTTGCTTTCTGCCTCTTTGATAATACATAATCCTTTCATTCAGAGTTCTACAAATGCACGCTGAGCGTGGATGGCGAGGACACCAGCCTTCTCCTGATGGACATCTGTGAAGTTCAGGTAAGCGGCTCCAGATTTCATGTAAATCTCAAGGTTTGGCAAACTCACTTTACTGCTTTATGTCTCTTGCATATGTATGGAATGTATAGACAACACAACTTCTGTGAGGAGCAATGGAGGAGGCTGTGGCTTGCGAAAAGATCACATAGTGAATTTAGAACGGTAGAGAACTTCCTATCGTCTTCTGTGACCCAACCAGCTTCATTACAGCTGCTTCCTGTTATACATCCGTAAACCTTCATTTTTATCAGTCTGCCAACAGTTGCTTTGCATTTACACGTTCCATTTCCCAGCAGCATTCAAACTTCGATTTACTTTGCTCCTCCATTGCTCTGATCAGTGCTACCAACCAGAGGAAATATCTGCTACTTCTAGGTTTGAGGGAGCATTTGTGTCAGGACCCAGGTCTGAATCTGCAACCTCTGCTGTGTCTGGTGGTGTCTCTTCTTGCTGAGCCACCTGGGATGTTGGACAGCATCCTGAACAATTCCTTGAACCAGATTCGTTTCTAGGGGGTGGCTATTGAGGCTATAGCCCCGAATCTGGGGCCCATAGCCCCGAGTCTCTAGGGCAGGGGTCGGCACCTGGCCCACCACTGCTGAATGCGGGCACCCGGCCCGCGGACATTATCACAGGGCTGAATGGGGGCGGGAACCGCAGGAGTTAACTTTTTTCATCAAACAGCAGGTGATTGGTTGCAATCCTAGCAACCAATTACCAGCCTGTTCCCGCCCCCATCCAGGCCTATATATATATATATATATATATATATATATACACACACGTATATTCTCTACATGTGTAAGCCCACCCAAGCGTATGACTTTCTTTACTTCGCTGCTATGGGCTCTAGCCCCGGATCTTTTGTAGACCTAGCAACGCCCCTGCCTTGAACAATCCTAATTGAACCTTGTTTTTATTGAACCTTAAACCCTTCCTCCTCCCATGAATTTCCTATTTTAGCCTTGCCTTTGCGCTTCCTGTTTGCCAGATTATTGCGCTCTCTCCAGCCAATATCTCGTTCTCGTCACTCCTGCTGCCAACTGTGTCTCCGCTTCCACTCATTAGCGACCTTTGGCTTGTTCCTTGACTACACTTCTGCTTGATCCCAGTCTGCGACCACTTGTTACCAACCTTTGGCTTGTTTACTGACTACACTTCAGCTTGAACCCTACCTGCTATATCTGCTACTAGACCCTGGCTTGCTCACCTCCTGGTGGACCGCAACCTGGTACTAACATGCAGCAAAACCCATCTCCACCATCAGAAGCTCTGGTGAACACCAGTTAGTGCTTAGATTCCTTACCTCAGGTGAGCCTGTTTTGGATCCAGACAAATGTCTGTACAATTATCTGCGCCTGGCCTAATTTCAACTGTAAATATACGTGCACGTAGAAGAAACACATCTGACACCTTTGTTCAGTTTGAATGAATCTTCCTTTTATTGCTTTGGATGTATGGTGGCTTTATAGTAAAACATAAGCCATCGTTTGCAAAAGCATCATAGTCTAGTTGTGCTGTCATCTGTGGTTTGCACGACCCTTATCTAAGGCGCTCCTGGCCAGTTTCATCCAGGTTTTCTGCTGATGTGAGGCTTGTGGACTCCTGGACTCACTCGATGGGAGGGGGTCTCTAGTTTACTCATTGAGTAAGGAGATTCAGTATATATATATGTATACATAATAGAAATAGTCATTTTATCAAAGTATTAATCAATCCATAACAAGCCTGTGTCATCTGCAAGGGTGACCAGCTGTTCGGCGGGAGTTGTTCTCCCAGCCTGACCCCTCACCATGACAGAATAATATGGCAAACAGGATGTACAAAGGCATGGCTAAAATAGAAAGTTCATGGGAGGAGCAAAGGGTTCAAGGTTCAAGGCAAGATCGTTCAAGAAATTGTTCAGTGAGCTGTCCAGCATCCCAGGTGGCTAAGCAAGAAGAGTTAAATGGACTTATTGGTGGAAAACAATGTAACTATTTTAATGAAATTATATAATTTGCTCTTTAGGTACTCTGCCGCGTACACACGAACGGAATTTGCGACAGAAACTGAGCTTTTCATTATATATTCCGACCGTGTGTATGCCCCATCGGACTTTTTCTGTCGAAAATTCAGACGGACTTAATTAGAGAAAATGTTCTATATTTTTCCGACAGGACTAATTCCTATCGGGAAACCCGCTCGTCTGTATGCTGTTCCGGCGCACCAAAAACGACGCAGGCTCTGAAGCAAGTACGAGACGGAAGCTATTGGCTACTGGCTATTGAACTCCCGTTTTCTAGTCCCGTCGTACATCTTGTGTGTCACCGCGTTCTGGACGGTCGGAATTTGGTGTGACCGTGTGTATGCAACACAGCTTGAGCGGAATTCCGTCGGAAAAACCTTCAGAGTTTATTCTGACGGCAAAACCGGCCGTGTGTACAGGGCATAAGGCAGGGCATAAGGCAGGCCATACACACGGGTTGAATTTCAAAAGAATTTTCTTTCGCAAATCTTATCTAAGAATTTTCGTTCGTACTTCGCACCATTAGTGGGCTGCAGCAACAGCCGATTTTCGTGCGGCCATCGAATTTGAGTAATCGGACATGTTGGAAATTTTTTGAAAGATGAACGATTTTCGAATCAATGATGGGAGAATCCTGCGAGAAATGTAATCGAAAAAGAAATTCGAATGAGTGCAAGAAAAGAAAATTCCCGGAAAGAAAAGAAGATTGCCGGCCACGAAAATTCTTTTCTGTAGCAACATGAGGTGAAATTGAAGGATTGGTTGGTCGAATTTCGAAATCAATGGTGGCGTCATCGGATCACAAAACGCACAAAATTTTGAAAAGAAAATTCTTTGGAAATTCGACCATGTGTGGCCAGCCTTACTACAAGGCTTCCACTTCAGGGGCAGTGCTGGGACAAGGTCATTTAGAGCCCGGGGTGAACATGCCAAACTGCCCCCCCCCCCCAATGTATGAGCAGTACATGTCAGAATATTCTCTCCCCCCCCCCAAGATGTATCAGCAGTACATATCAGAACCCCCCTCCCCCCTCAAAAAAAAAAAATTGAGCATCAATCTGCATGCTTACCCTCTAAGCATAAATTCCCCCTCCTCCCAGTACAAATCCACCCCTTTTCCGCCTGCTGAAATCCTCCCTCCCAGAACAAATATCCACCCCCTCATAGCCCAAACCCCCCACCAAAAAAACCAAAAACCCTCCCCTCCCAGAACAAATCTTTTCCCCCAAATTCCTCCAGCACTAATGCGACATTCCGGAAAAAAAAATCACCCCACCTAGCACAAATCCTGTACCCCTCAAATTTCCCCTCTGAGTACACATCCTTCCCCCCTCCTCACTCAAATCCCCCCCATTTCCCTTCCTAGCACAAATACCCCTAAATCATCCCTACTAATACAACCCCCCCCTAAAGAAAAACAAATTCTCCACCTTCCTTTGCCATATCACCTCTTCTAGCACAAACCCCCCCCCCCATTCCCCTTTTATAGCACAAATCCTCTTCCCTATCCCCCCTCCCAACACAAATCCCCTTAAAACACAACCCTCCCAAATTTCCCCTCCTAGAACAATTCTTACCCCCTGCTGCCCCCTAATTCCCCCTCCCAACAGAAATCCCCTCCGCCCAATTTCCTTGCAGCACCCCCCACCTCACATAATACCACAGTGCCCAGGGCAGCCGTCCCTCCTGCCCACCCCTTGTCCCGACCATGTTCGCGGGTAATCTAAAGCCATATGTAACTGATAAGGCACTGGTTTCAGTCCGCTGTCGCAGAGCATGAAGGAGAACCTTTGCTTGGCCTTTGTTTCATTTTCTGTTTTCCTCCTTTTTAGAAACCCGTTGGGGAATGTGACAGCGCTGCCATGTGTGTGGGTCACGCTTACATCATCGTCTACTCTGTCACCGACCGCTCCAGCTTCGAAAGCGCCTCGGAATTACGGATCCAGCTGAGACGGACACGTCAGTACGAAAACATTCCAATCATCCTAGTCGGGAATAAGACAGACCTCGTCCGCAGCCGGGAAGTATCTGTGGAAGGTGAGTGAGGAAGGGAAACCTGCTGGAGATATGGCAGCAGACCAAAACCATGCCTGCCCAGTAGTAGTCAGCCATTGCCAAACTCCGTCTCTCACTCCTCTGCCAGCTAATGACGTCTGCGGAGCTGTGTAAAGAAATGCCCCTGAGTGATTAAAATTAAACTGAGCAGTAGACATGTGCACTGCTGAAAATTTGGTTAGTTTTCGTTTCATTTGTTTTTGGCTCCACTCCGGGACAAAGCCTTCATTTGCCGGGACACCGGGACTTGCATCAAGTCCCGGAACAGTCCTGGCAAATCCGGGTTGGTTGGGAGGTATGTCTGTTGTACCTGAGGGGATATATTGTTGTTGGGAGGGGGGGGGGGTCAGTTCTAGCTGGAAGGGATCTGCTGTTGAGGGGGTGGAACCAAGAGACGGTGCTCAGAGATGGGTAGGGGGTGGGGACAAGAGACGGTGCTCAGAGGTGGATGGGGGTGGGGACAAGAGACGTTGCTCAGAGGCGGGGAGGGGGTGGGGTCAAGAGACGGTGCTCAGAGGTGGGTAGGGGGTGGAACCAAGAGACGGTGCTCAGAGATAGGTAGGGGGTGGGGACAAGAGACGGTGCTCAGAGGTGGATGGGGGTGGGGACAAGGGACGGTGCTCAGAGGTGTGTAGGGGGTGGAGACAAGGGATGGTGCTCAGGAGGTGGGTAGGGGATGGGGACAATTGATGGTGCTCAGAGGTGGGTAGGGGGTGGAGACAAGGGATGGTGCTCAGAGTTGGGTATAGTGTGGAGACAAGGGACGGTGCTCAGAGGTGGGTAGGAGGTGGAGACAAGGGATGGTGCTCAGAGGTGGGTAGGGGGTGGAGACAAGGGACAAGGGACAGTGCTCAGAGGTGGGTAGGGGGTGGAGACAAAGGACAATACTCAGAGGTGGGTCGGGGGTGGAGACAAGGGACAATGCTTAAAGGTGGGTAGGGGGTGGAGACAAGGGACGATGCTCAGAGGTGGGTTGGGGGTGGAGACAAGGGTTGATGCTCAGAAGTGGGTAGGGGGTGGAGACAAGAGACGATGCTCAGAGGTGGGTAGGGGGTGGAGACAAGGTGTGACTCGGAAGGGACGAGTACCTGCACCTATTATCTGAGACGAAAACCCTAATTATATGAAAGTATAGTTGTCCTTTAACTAAGCCTAAATGTGATCCGTATCATTGTCCACCACTAAATCTCCTTTCCTTTTGCAGAGGGTCGCGCATGCGCCGTGGTATTCGACTGCAAGTTCATAGAGACCTCCGCTGTCCTGCAACACAACGTCCAGGAGCTTTTCGAGGGTATGGTCCGCCAAATCCGTTTACGGAGAGACGGGCCCGACGCAGCCGAGAGCTGCCGACTCCGAAGCCAACGCAAACAGAGCCTCAGCAAGCGAGCACGACGGTTTCTAGACCGGCTCGTCACCCGGAACAGCAGGACTGTCCTCAAGGTACATTCACGCTCGTGCCACGACCTGTCTGTGCTCTGATTGGCTTTACTGACTTACACTGGGAAGTCTTTACACTTTGCGCGTAGGCAGTGATGATGCCCCATGGCCGAGGACAAAAACTAAACTGAACACTTCAGTGCACATCTAGTTACAGTTAAAGCACCTAGAGAAGAATGGATAACCAAAAGGAAGAATTTGATTGGCCATCACCGAATGGGGGCAAATATAATACAGATGAACAGTTAAAAGGATGGAAAGTTTATTTCTCCTACTCTATTTTGGCGACACATTTCACGTTTTTTGCACTATTCTATGTAGGAACACTCACCATAGACGGCAAACCATATTTTCGTCGCCTTGGAGGATCTTGTTTTGTGACTTTAATTCCACTGAGCACCATATGTATGTAAACTGGCTACATCATTTTTACCTTTTTATTTTAGAAGAGCTAAAACCTTCCTATATGAAGGTGTGGGGGGGGGGGAATACTTTGTCTGATTCCCCCATGCTTCTAACCCCCAGATACATGTGCAGATATTTACATTTATGTTCCTCTGTGTGCTTAGGATGTTGTAGCTGGGTTGATATGGGGCATGCCATATATCTGCCATGATGTAGTGGGCATAGGTGTGTGCCCCAAAGCTCAAACACACATGCCTTTCTCTGCCGCCTCAGCTGCACTGGACAGTGAATGAGAGGTCCCCAGGCTCTGTGCAGCCACATAGTTACATAGTTAATCTGGTTGAAAAAAAAGACACAAGTCCATCCAGTTCAATTAAAACGAACGGCAAGTGCTCTGTGCTGAGCGACTTCCTGTTCATTCACAAAATGAAGCATAGTAAACACGGTTTGGTTAGGGTGTGCCCAGGCACACCCCCTAAGCACCCCTATTGTAGTGAATATTTTTCTTTTCTGCCCACTTGTGAAGTTGACTGTTAATGAGCATGATGTAGTTAGAAAGTTTAGGCACAGGCACACAGTCTGTGAAGGTGGCAGGTTCCAACAAGTGATCCTTTGCTTAATAGCTGACTGTGCACCTTCTGAGAGGAATGAGCATTAACTGCATTTATTTAATTTAAACGTCACCTGTTTTTTTTGTTTTTTTTAATTTATTACCGTCATTTATAAAGTGACGAAAATGTATACACCACTTTTACATAATGTTTATTCACATCAGTCCCTGCCCCGCCCCCAAGGAGCTTACAATCTCTAAGGTCCCTCTCCCACATGCTAGGACCAATTTAGACAGGAGCAAATTCACCTACCAGCATGTCTTTGGAGTGTAGGAGGAAACCGGAGTACCCGGAGGAAATCCACACAGGCACAGGGAGAACATGCAAACTCCAGACAGGCAGGGACAAAGGGTGGGCAAGAGGGGAAGCTGCCCTGGGCGCAATGGTTTACTGTAGGGATGAGGGTACCTTCCTTCTGTTACAAGGCTGACAGGAGTAGTGACAGCGGCAATGATTTTGACAAGCGAGTGCCTGCTGGGCATACGATCCCCTAAGCTTGCACATTATCCATGGGGGGAGGGGAGGGGAGGGGGGGCACGGTTTGGCATCTTTGCCCTGGGTGCAGGATTACCTTTAGTCCCAGCACTGGTGGTTGAGATATTATGATTTTTTTTTTTTTAATGTATGTCTTTGCATGGCTTTGGAGTGTGCAAACTCCAGACAGGTAGTATCCTGGCCGGGATGTGATCCAAGGACCCCAGTACTGCAAGGCAGAAAGGGCTAACCACCTTAGTGCCTAAACCGCTGTGCTGCCTCCTTCTTTATAATGTGACCGCAGTTTTTTTTTTTTTTTTTTTTCAGAAGTGCAGAAAATTCCTCTCCTCTTCTCCCGCTGTCTCTCTCCCTCCCCTCTCGCTCTGTAGGATCTCATGGAATTTTGCCCAGCTCCGTCTAATCCAGGGCTGACCAAACAGTGGAAAAATTGAGCTCAGTGTTTATGGAGCGAGGCTGGGAGAAATGGTTAGGGGAGGGGGGGTTAGATGGTGAAGAGACTGGAGGAGGGAGCTGAGCTAAGTACATATATATATATTATGTAAAGCAGATGGCTGTGGAGATGGGGATGGACAGTGGCTGGCGGTGCTGAATGTTCTGGCGGAGGACAGTTGCTCCTGCTGCAGTGCAGTCTTTGTGACCATAGACTGGACTAGGTGAGTTAGGAGATGACCTCTAAAGCACACGATCAGATTGTTGGCAGGGGATTGTCTGTTGACAGACTGTTGTCCTAAAATCCGACCGTTAGTACGCTCCTTCTGACAATTGTCCAACTTTCGG
The DNA here is from genome assembly GCA_037952835.1 of Lithobates septentrionalis. NCBI lineage: Eukaryota > Metazoa > Chordata > Amphibia > Anura > Ranidae > Lithobates > Lithobates septentrionalis. The sequence goes on along the minus strand of JBBDGP010000049.1, from coordinate 768,842 downwards.
CAAACAAATGTTGGATGGCAGGCTAGTAAATTTTCGGCGGACAGCGGTCTGTTGTCAGATTTTCTGATGGTCAGTACACAAGTCCGTCACACAAAATTTGAAAGTACAAACACGCATGCTCTGAATCAATGCTCACCAAACACGAAATTAGAAGAAGGAGCCTAAAGGGTGGCGCTCAAGAGCTGAAAGTCCTCGTACTACGTCACTACGTTCGTGTTTGTTGGCCGACAATTGTGTACCCTTTGTATGCAAGACACGATCCTGGCACGCGCCCGTTTGGCCAACAATCGGATCACGTGGCTTTAGTCTTCGACATGATCCAGCAGAGATCTTGAAGAGAGAGGTGGGCGCCAAGACATCTGCCTGTCCTCCAACCCACGACCACTTGCCTTGTTATTAAATGCGATCTGGATCCGATCGCTAACACCCCATGTAAGCTTTAAACTGACATTGTAACTTTAAAAGTCATTTTCAGACTTTACATCTGCAGCTTTTATTAAAATAATACCTGGTGATCCCGTCCTTGTTCAGGTACTTCCTGTTATGTGATGACAACTGTCTCCCAATTGTGCTCCTGCGTTGTCTCACTGGAAACTACAAGCTGACGCACATTGCTCAGGCATGATTGACAATTGTTTGGTTGGCATGCATATGAACCAAGGATCCCAGTGTTGTAAGGCACTCTGTAATCAATAGTACATCATTAACCCCTTGGCACTGACCACCTCCCGGCCCTTTAAGGCTGCATTCACACATTAGCGTTTTGAATCGCGGGCAGAATCGCATCGATTCTGCCCACGATTTCACAACGCCCAGGTGTGAATAACAAAACGCACAGTTTAGAAGCCATTCATTTGAATGCCACCTAAAAACTCGGTGCGGTTGTGCACGAGACTGTCGCGTGATAAATCACGCTTCGATTGCGGCAAACTGCATTGGGTGAAGCTCGTCGCCACCAAAAAAAGTTCAGGAGCCTCTTTTGGGCCACATGCTTTACGTGATGCGGTCTGCCGCGATTGCAGCGTGATTTATCACGGCAGAACCGCACCACTTTTTTAGGTGCCATCTAAATAATTGCATCTGAAATATCATTCACACTTGGGCATTCTGAAATCGCAACGATTCTGCCCGCGATTCAAAACGTCCATGTGTGGCAGAACCGCACCACAGTTTTAGGTGCCATCCAAATGAATGCATCTGAAATGTGTGTTTTGCGATTCGTCATTTACACTTGGGCGTTTGAAATGAATTTATCTTTTAAATGCAGGCTGTGTATGTACCGGAATCTGACCTGGTATCAGCTTCTTGCAATCACTGTACAGCAGGGCTGGAGTGTGAGAAGAATAAGCAGAACTAGGAGCCAATGAGTTCATGTGCTGACAAAAAGCTTGCTGATAGGAGGCAGAAGTGACAGAAAGATGAGCTCATCACTGTGCTGCTTTTCCTTTCACTGTCCAGTCACAGGTTGAAGTTGAGGATAGTGGAAAGACAGAGCTGGATCCATAGGTTTATTTTACAGTTATTGTTATCTTAGGGTATTGATGTTGGTGTAAATGATCTGGTTCCTATGCAGGTGGCTTCTACACCCCAGAGGATCTTCACAGTCTCCTTGGCTGGTAGTGTAATGTAAGAAGGGTTAAAATTTAAGCGCCACGCCACGAGGTTCAGATTTGACTTTTTTTCATTAAAGGTCAGGGGTACAGATCAAGAAATAGCCAACAAGTTTCGGGGGTCTACGGCCAATGCAATAGTTCCAACGCACACGTTCCTGCACAAACGGCTGTATCTTAGATTGGGTGCTGAAATTACCAACGGCTGGAACCTACTGCAATCATGAGAAGGAAGTGTCACCAGCACACCAGGAACTCCAAAATTGGGTCCAAAACTTTAATCACATAGTATCAAAAAATGAAAGCGACGTTTCGGAGCCACGCAGGACCCCTTCATGGTTACATGCCCAATGAAGGGATCCTGCGTGGCTCCGAAACTTTTGGACCCAATTTTGAAAATCCTGGTGTGCTGGTGACACTACCTTCTTGGGGGTCTACGTGCCCCCTTAATCAGGACTTGACTGGCAACCAAGTGAACAGACCAGTAGTGAACTGGACCTACAAATGCATTTATTCCAGTGTGATTTGAAAGCACAGGCCTAATCAGCAGCTTGTTTGGCAGCCCAACAAGCTGCTAATTAGGCCTGTTCAACTCACACTGGAATAAATTCCATTGTAGGTCAATTTCACTACTGGTTTGTTCACTTGGTCGCCAGTCAAGCCCTGATGAAGGGGGCACGTGGACCCCCAAAATGCGTTGGCTATTTCTTGATCTGTACCCCTGACCTTTAATGAAATAAAGTCATATTTGAACCTCTTAGCAGTGGCGTGGCGCTTACATTTTGCAAGGGCTAGGCTCAGCCCTTCCTTCTCTGATCTGGCCGCTCAGCTGTCTTTTTTACACAATTAAAACACACTTGTTTAATAATAAAAGTAAAAGAACAAACGTAGTCAAAACATAGCCAAAGTTCAGTAACTGGAACAGATAGTCAGCCAAGCCAGAAGTCAGGGATCAATGTAGTGGAACAGCAAGCAGGATCTGAAGCCAGAAGGGATGTCAGCAAAGCCAGTCTTTAAACAGGAATGCAGCAGAAAGTTTCTTGTGATGTTGACCAAGGCCAAGGCGAAAGGCAGAGCTTCTCTGGACTGGATGGCTTAAGTAGGCAGGACTGACGAGCAGGATATCATCAACAGCTGAGTAACTGTGGAGAGAGAAGGGAGCTGGCAATTAGCCGACAGCTGAGCGGCCAGCTCAGAGAAGGAAGGGCTGAGGCCAGCCCTGACAAATTTCAACCTTTCTTACAGGTTGAAGTTGGTCCAGGATGACCTGGGCTCAGGGGAAGTGTGCTAAATAATGCTGGCCATTAGACTGAGGATATCTAGTGGCAAATAAAGAGCACTGTGGGAGAAATCTGAGAAGTGAAGTTAAACAGTGCATCAAAGGCTAGTTTTGTTTTTTATTATTTGATATGCTATTCATTTTTTGCTTGGAGTTCTGCTTTAAATTGCAATAACATTTTTAAACTTTTATGAGATTTTAATGATCTGGTTTAGCTCCACTTAATCCTGGAAAATATTGAGGGTTAGTAGTTTAGAAAACGGGGGCTGTAGTCTGTAGGTCAGGTTTTCGTGTGACGGAAGGAGAATTAAAGTGGTTCCTAAAAAAGTTGCATTCTTGTTCTTTTCATGCTTATCTTTCAGGCAGTGTGGTCTCTTCTCCCCCCCACCGTGCCGCTCATTGTTTCTATAAAAACAATACAATTTTCCATTCACATGGTGGTACGTTGTATACATTAGATCTATTCGCAAGAGCTGGAGTCACACACAGGGCTTTACTAGACCCCTTTAGAATTTCATTTTTAAACGACTGTCAAGTTTTTGTAGCAAAAAAGACGACAATTCCTTTCCTGCGTTTGCTATATCTTCTCGTTGGATGAGCCGGGTGGAAAATTTCAGCTGCTTGTTCCAGTGCTCCATTGAAAGAGAAGGTGGACAGATGCTTCTTAGTGGAGGTGGAAGGGAGGAACCAGCTAGATCGAAGTTCTAACCAGAGACGGAATAAAGCAGCGATAAACCCTCATCTTTATTAGCATTTATTACAGATAATTAGGAAAATTGATTCGATATACACTCACCGAACCCTTTTTTAGGTACACCTTGCTATTACCGGGTTGGACCACCTTTTGCCTTCATTCTTCGTGGCATATATTCATCAAGGTTTTGGAAACATTCCTCAGAGATTTTTGTACCATAGTGACATGATAGCATCACGCAGTTGTTCCACCACATCCCAAAGGTGCTCTATTGGATGAGATGTGTTGGGTGTGGAGGACATTGGAGTACAGGGACCTCATTGTCCAGTGGTGAGATGATTGGAGCTTTGTGACATGGTGCATTATCCTGCTGGAAGGAGCCATCAGAAGATGGGGACACTGTAGTCATAAAGGGATGGACATGGTCAGCAACAATACTCAGGTAGGCCGTGGCGTTTAAACAATGCTGAACTGGTACTAAGGGGCCCAAAGTGTGTCAAGAAAATATCCCCCCCACCATTACACCACCAGCCTGAACTGTTGATACAAGGCAGGATAGATCCATGCATGTTGTTTACACGAAATTCTGATCCTACCATCTGAATGTCGCAGCTGAAATCGAGACCCATCAGACCAGGCAATGCTTTTTTCAGTCTTCTATTGTCCAAATTTGGTGATCCTGTGCGAATTGTAGCCTCAGCTTCCTGTTCTTAGCAGACAGGAGTGGCACCCGGTGTGCACATACCTTTGCTGTCCTGTGACCCAAAATCAGCTGACAGCAGACCAAAGCCCACTGTCCGCTGATGAAGCAAACCACTCTATGCTCTAGAGGGATCTCAACTATATTGTCAAGATACACTTACTGTAACCATCTGATTGACAGCTGGTTCTAGCTCTCAGTATGTTGGCTGCGCCTGCCCCCTCTCCTGGCACTGCAGTGAGCACTTGAGGGGCAGAGCGAAGAAGAGTAACTGACAGTCATTGCTTTCCACTCCAAGCAGACCAGGAACTAAGCGATCAACAGTTATGGGATTGCTCAGTTCTTGGACTTAGAGCCAATCTGGGATTATGTGCAGCATAGAGGTGAATATGAATGTTTATTTTTTTAGAAGCCCCAAACATCTCCTTTAAGTTGGAATGGGAACCTAGGCAAAGCAGGAGCTCTGCCCCTTCATCCATTTGATTAACATTAGTTAGGATTGCAATGGGCACATAGAAGCCACCCCTTTTGCAACTACCTACAACTGCATCCTCCCTTGTGAAGTAGCAGGCAAGTGACAACTGCATTGCTTTCACCATTGGTTACCCCTTCTGCAGGAGCATAAAGGTTGTAACTTAGACCCCTGGACATCCACTGGGCCTAGGTTTCCTAGGTCTGGTTCTAAACCTTGCACACCTTTTTGAGTACTAAGTGGTCCACTTCTAAACACTTCTAAACAAGACCCACCAATGCAGCATGAACACAAACTGTAGTTCATTATACTATTTTTTACTTGCTCAGCTGTTCCTTCCCACCTATCTGCTGATCAATAGGAACCAGTGAGTTATAGATTAACCTTCTGACCTTGGAAGTCAGTTACTATGACCTGTGGGACATTCCATGTACAGACTAAAAGCCAAACGGATGGCCACATCTTTTGCAGGCAACTAATGAACCCAGTCACCATGTTTGAAGCGCTTGAGAGTTACAAGCAAATTTATATATTAAACAAAAGACAACCCTTCAGGTCTCCTATAAATTCCTCCGAAATTCATAAAACATTATCCTAATTGTACAGTAAGGGACACATGCTTGGTATTAATAGACTTTAGGTTATATGCTGGTACCTTTAGATCAGTGGTCTCCAAGCTGCAGCCCTGGTGCCAGTTGTGGCCCTTTGCTTGCCTATATCTGACCTTTGGTTGGTGTCATCAATTGACGCCAATGATGGAGCACCATTCCCTCTACTGACACCATCAATAGTGCACTATTCTTCTCATTGATATCAACAATGGGACACTATTCCTAACCTTAAACGAATGATGGGTCACTGATGTTGGGACATTTTCTACTCCTATTGGCCACAGTGCGGCCCACTAAAGCCTGAAGGACAGTAAACTGGCCCTTTGTTTAGAAAGTTTGGAGACCCCTGTTTTAGATGATTGGACACTGGCAAAGCTTTTCAGAACTCACCACTCTGGACACCCTGCTGTATAAGCCTACCTTACTCCATGAGACCTCAGTTTATTGCTAGTGTCCTTAGGTGCTCACGTGATGGACCTCTTCTTCTTCAAGGAGAAATCACTCTTGCCCAACTAGTTTATTATTTGATTTTTTTGATCAGTTCAGGAGAACGCTGTGTACAGAGTGCACAGTTCAGGAGAACGCTGTGTACAGGGTGCAGAGTTCAGGAGAACACTTTGTACAGGGTGCAGAGTTCAAGAGAACACTGTGTACAGAGTGCAGAGTTCAGGAGAACGCTGTGTACAGAGTGCAGAGTTCAGGAGAACGCTGTGTACAGAGTGCAGAGTTCAGGAGTATGCTGTGTACAGAGTGCAGAGTTCAGGAGTACGCTGTGTACAGAGTGCAGAGTTCAGGAGTACGCTGTGTACAGAGTGCAGAGTTCAGGAAGTATGCTGTACACAGAGTGCAGAGTTCAGGATTACACTACATACAGATTTTAGGAGTATGCTTCGAACAGAGTGCAGAGTTCAGGATTACGCTACGTACAGATTTTAGGAGTACACTTCGAGCAGAGTGCAGAGTTCAAGAGTACGCTATGTACAAAGTGTAGAATTCAGAAGGAGGCAATGTGCAGACTTCAGGAGAACACTATGTGCAGAGTTCAGGAGAACGCTATGTTCAGCGTTCAGGAGAACACTGTGTACAGAGTGTAGAGTTCAGGAGAACACTGTGTACAGAGTGTAGAGTTCAGGAGAACGGTGTGTACAGAGTGTAGAGTTCAGGAGAACGCTGTGTACAGAGTGTAGAGTTCAGGAGAACGCTGTGTACAGAGTGTAGAGTTCAGGAGTACGCTGTGTACAGAGTGCAGAGTTCAGGAAGTACGCTGTGTACAGAGTGCAGAGTTCAGGAAGTACGCTGTGTACAGAGTGCAGAGTTCAGGAAGTACGCTGTGTACAGAGTGCAGAGTTCAGGAAGTACGCTGCGTACAGAGTGCAGAGTTCAGGAGGTGCTCTGTGTACAGAGTGCGAAGTTCAGGGGTGCACTGTATACAGTACACATCTCATTTCCACCCCTCCTCCTGGGCTCTGCACACATCTCCCTCCATACCTCCACAGCCTTATCCTCCCAACCCCAAGATTCCTTGCATCCCTCTCTCCTGCCTGGCCCAGCTGTATAACCTCCCTGTGTAGGGCTGTAGGCGGCTCATGTAGCAGTGTATTCTGCTCTCCCTAGTCTGATCGTTATGTCAGATTCATGAGCTCTGTCCTCAGAATGCCCTGCCTTGAGTGCCTATGGGGATCTGTTAGAAGGGAATCCAGGAGCAAAGCTGTCACTGTAAACACAGGGGGCTTCTGTGCTTACAGTGATAGCGGGAGCAGGATGCAGAGGGTGAAAGCCGGAGCTGATGCCAGCTGAAAAACTGTGAGGGCCACATGACATGGCCTGGCGGACCAGATTCTGCCTGCGGGCCTTGTTTTTGCCATATGTGCTCTAAAGCATCTCAACCAGGGCTCCATGGAACCCTAGGGTTCCCCCAGAGGTTTCTCAAAGACTGGCTGATTGACCTCCAATCTGATGATGCCTACATAGTTCCAGGGTCAACGTTACTCGGCAAAACCAGCAAAATGAACCAATTCACATTTTAGTAGTAAGCATTCTGATCACTGACTACCAATATAGGGGACCTTTTCCACATGGACGCCTAATGAATTGGTTTTAGTAGGGGTTCCTCAAGACCTAAACATTTTTTAGGTGTTCCGCTGGGGTAAAGAGGTTGAGAAAGGCAGCTCTAAAATTTTATTACCCATCCTATACTCTACATATAGCACAACAGTGGTGACAGATCAGCAGAGTATTTGGGTTATTTATCATTTTTGTTACCAGGTATGCCAATATCACAAACCTAGATTTAGCCCCAAACATTTTTGAACACATTAACTTGATGTTATCTGGGCTCGCTGATCATTTTGTCTTCACAGCAGTTTTCCTTTCATTCACTTTTTATAAGCAATGAGTAGAGGAAATTGCTTCCAAACTGGGTGTAGCCAATCCAAAAACAGACACTTATTTTTAGACAGTCGCATACTGAAAAAAACAGAATGTGCTGGTAAGAAAAAAAAACTTCCTGCAAGAGCAGCGGAAAATGTAAAATTTGATTTTTGCATACAAAAATAATCACTTTCCAGAATTCTTATGCCCCGTACACACGGTCGGATTTTCCTGATGGAAAATGTCCGATCGGAGCGTGTTGTCGGAAATTCCGACCGTGTGTGGGCTCCATCGGACATTTTCCATCTGATTTTCCGACACACAAAGTTTGAGAGCAGGTTACAATATTTTCCGACAACAAAATCCATTGTCGGAAATTCCGATCGTGTGTACACAAATCCGACGGACAAAGTGCCACGCATGCTCAGAATAAATAAAGAGATGAAAGCTATTGGTCACTGCCCCGTTTATAGTCCCGACGTACGTGTTTTACGTCACCGCGTTTAGAACGATCGGATTTTTCGACAACTTTGTGTGACCAAAAAAGGGTGTCAACTGTAAAGTAAACTGGGAACTTGAAAATAGTTTGGCGTTTAGATCCCCACTCCATTTATTCCAGAACAGACAAGGTGTGTTGAAAAGAACTACAACATGCTTACTAAGTACTCACAACACCGCTGCGTGGAAAATTCTACTCCAGCATTTATGGTGCACCATGTATTTCCTAACACCCTAATGCTGTATTAACATGGCCTATTTGAAGGCAGCTTGGCACTATGTCTATAAGGACAATGCAACAGGTTCTCTTAAAAGCCCCTCTTTCCCAGCTGATACTTACCTTTGCAGCACCTTTGCAGCACTCCTCCACTACTCCGTCCATCTGTTGAAGCCCTTGGAAATACCTGGTACCCTCGGGTATTGAGGAACATGTGGCTTTCTCCCCTTCCTCCTAGAATGCGATGCTCAGGCCTGAGCAACCAATCACCAGGTACAAACAGGGGCATGTGGGGAGATCATTGTTGACCTTGTGTAAGCTCTAAAAAAAGAGCTTACACCGAGATTAGACCCAAAGCTCCATCAGATGGAGTGTCGGGGGAACACTGACAAGGTAGGTATCAGTCGGTGCTCTGTCACAAGAACCTTTTAGCTTGCCATAAATGGGCAAAGTGATAGATTCCCTTCAATGGTAGAAATACAGAAAGGAGCGCCAGACCAAAATTGGAAGAAAAAGTCCAAAATAATTTTATTGTAGGAAGAAAAAAACATCTAGTTGGCGGCAACTGCTGCCAAGTGGTTCCTCCATGAGGAGAGTTCAATACTGGTTCTAATATAGATCTGAGAAGTCAATATTTTCTCTGAGTCCATCCTAGTTTTATCCTGTGTGGATCCCTGATGAAGGGGGGGGGGCGAACCCCAACTCCGTGACACACAGAGCAGCAGCTTGGCTCGGGTGCCCCCATAGGAAGCTGCTTGCTGTGGGGGTACTCGGCAGGAGGGAGGGGCCAGAAGCACCGGCGAGGGTCCTGAGAAGAGGAGGATTGGGGCTGCTCTGTGCAAAACCATTACACAGAGCAGGTAAGTAGAACATGTTTGTTATTTTTATAGAAAAAAAAACTGAGACTTTAGTATCACTTTAACTACTTAAGGACCGGAAGGATTTGCCCCCTTAATGACCAGGCCATTTTCTGCGATTCGGCACTGCGTCGCTTTAACTGACAATTCCGCGGTCGTGGGACACTGTACCCAAACAAAATTGATGTCCTTTTTTCCCCCACAAATAGAGCTTTCTTTTAGTGGTATTTGATCACTTCTGTGATTTTTATTTTTTGCGCTATAAACAAAAAAAGACTGACAATTTTGAAAAAATATATATTTTTTTACTTTTTGCTATAATAAATATCCCCCCAAAAACATATAAAAAAACCAAATTTCTTAGTTTAGGCCGATATGTATTTTTCTAAATATTTTTGGTAAAAAAAATTGCAATAAGCGTATATTGATTGGTTTGTGCAAAAGTGATAGCGTCTACAAAATAGGGAATAGATTTATGGCATTTTTTATTTTTTTTTTACTAGTAATGGCGGCGATCAGTGATTTTTATCGGGACTGCGACATTGCAGCAGACAGATCGGACACATTTGACACATTTTTGGGACCAGTGGCATTTATACAGCGATCAGAGCTAATGAAAAGCACTGATTACTGTGTAAATGTCACTGGCAGGGAAGGGGTTAACACTAGGGGGCGATCAAGGGGTTAAATGTGTTCCCTTGCTGGTTGATTCTAACTGGGGGGGGGGGGGGATGTGATTTACTAGAGGAGAAGCCCAACAACAAAATTTGTTGGAGGAAAATTTGAGAAACGGCTAAGCCAACATTTGTTGGCGGAAATTGCGACGACAAATGTCCGATGGAGCGTACACACGGTCGGACTTTCCGCCAACAAGCTCACATCCAACATTTGTTGTCGGAAAATCCGATCGTGTGTACGGGGCATAAGAGAGGACTATGACCCCTCTCAGTTATTTTTTTCCATCTGTGTCCCATTGGGAAGAATTCCTTTCGCTTCCTGTCCCATAGCCAAAACAGGAAGTGAGAACAGATGCCTCCAAAGCGAGGGAATCCCTGGGTGTCATCAGAACTAGCGTCTCCCTTAAAGGATTTTGTCTCTATTCTTGTTCTGGAGACAGTTTTGGGGGTTCTTTCCCTTTTGATGATAACAGTAATCAGGACAAATAGAGAGGATAAATCACCCTAAGGGGGGAGGAGCACAGACAGTAAAAAATAACCAGGGAGGTGTTTTAATCCCTCTTTATCCAAAACGAAAAAAAAATATATATATTTTGCCTTTAGTTATACTTAAATCTGCATAGGACGCCTATGATGCTCAACCGTAGCCGAAAAGGAAAAGGGATACTAAGAGAAAAGAAGTAATTAAACACACCGCCGCTTGTTTAAAAATAGTTCTGGTTCCTACGGCAACCGAATTCCACCGTGTTTCTGCAGGAAGTTGGAAGATATAACCAAATATTTGATGTTGACATTAGCAACACTACTTTTCTTGTGTACTGTGTGAAAATAAACCATCATCATCATCTGACACAAAATAAAGGACACATGTTAAAAAAACAAAAGTGGGTTCTTAAACCGCACCTTTAAAAAAAACTAAAAATACCCCTGAAAGACAATGGCATAATGTGCTAGTATCAAATTGCCTCCATCCCTGATATACGAGAAAAAAAACGAGGTTGGGACTTTAAGTGAAGCATGCAGTTGGAAAGCAAATGAACACTGTGATTCAAAAAAGAGAGGGGGGGTTGACATATTGATCAGGGTGTGTTGGAATAGTACAAGTTCATTGGAGTAGATAAAAAAAATAAAAAAAATAATTGTAAACACATGACTGTAGCATCTGGCGCTTGACACGTTTCGTGGCTGGTTGCCACTCATCAGGAGCAGATATACAGGAGATGTCTAAAACATGTAAATAAGCCATGAATCAAACTGAACAAAAAAAAGAGGGGGGGATGACATATTGATCAGGGTGTGTTGGAATGGTACAAGTTCATTCAGGCAGATAAAAAAAAAAAAAAAATAATTGTAAACACATGACTGTAGCATCTGGTGCTTGACGCGTTTCGTGGCTGGTTGCCACTCATCAGGAGAAGATATACAGGAGATGTCTTAAACATGTAAATAAGCCATGTATCAAACTGAACAAAAAAAAAGAGGGGGGGGGGGGTATTGACATATTGATCAGGGTGTGTTGGAATGGTACAAGTTCATTTGAGTAGATTAAAAAAATTAAAATAATTGCAAACACATGACTATAGCATCTGGTGCTCAACGTGTTTCGTGGCTGGTTGCCACTCATCAGGAGAGATATACAGGAGATGTCTAAAACATGTAAATAAGCCATGAATCAAATTGAACAAAAAAAAGAGGGGGGGGGAGTAAGAAACATCCACCCATAGTTACAGGATAACATTGGATAAGAAGTGTGGCAGCTGGCACCACGGTCACCAAGGGCATCATCTAGCACAGGAGCTGAGGCGGCACAACCCATGGCACAGCAACGGGAAATCACGAGAGGGAAGATGGAACTGGGAAGGTGGTCCTCGCCAAAAAATCAGGGGTGATACAAATGAATCACCAAAGCCATCTGTAAATAAAGTGTAATAGTAGATAGAGGGATCGTATTAATTACATGGTGAGGGGTTAACCTGGTGCTGGTCCTACAAAGTGAAAGGAAATAAAGAAATGAGGGGGGTTAATGTGATGGTAGGTGAACTAAACCCTGGAAATATGGGGGGGACCTCACCGGGATCCCAGCTTGCTAACCTCTGCTCGTAGTCCCTGTACAGCTGGAGTGTAAAAGGAAGAAGCAGCACAAGAGGCCCATCGGTGTGATGACAGAAGGAGAGAGCAGAGTGACAGAAACATGAGCTAATCGCAGTGCTGCTTCTCCTTTCACTGTCCAATCACAGGCTTGGGGCAGGTCCGTGATGACCTGGACTCAAAAGAAGGGGGTTGAAAAGAAGCTGGCTATCAGACTGAGGACAAGTGGCAAAAAAAAAAAAAAGTACCACTGGGTTGATGTCGACGACTACAGGAGAAAGGTGTTTTTGTTATTTTATTTTTATTGGGCTATTCGTTTGTATCCTGTTATTTTTGGCTGGGGGTTTTGCTTCAAGTTGCCAAGCTCAGAGTCGGTGTACGTGTACAGCGGCGGTAACCTACATTTTCTATATAAATCAGTGTCGCGCGGTGTTTATAGAGTATTTTGCGATGTGTTAACACAATGTATAAATATTGCAGCGTGCGAGATGTCCCGAGTTAGGAAATGTCATGCCGCTTCTTGTCCTGTACCGTGTTTTCCAAGATAAACTTGCCGTATGTTGCAAACGCAAGGAGGGGGCTATGGAAAATATAATGTGGAGAGAGGGGGGGGGGGAGCGGTCTTGTGCAGTGCTGCGATGTCTGGGTGCCGTGTGCCTGGAATCCTGCAATGTGTTTAATGACCTGGCACACATCTAATAAACACGGCGTGCAGCGTGTACTGTCAGACAGGGCCTGTTATTGATTTTTCGGGACACAGCAAGGAGACTCGGAGCCTGAGGCCCTATCTGTGCCTCCCCATGTTGGTACTGGGTGGGGGGGGGATTGTTGCTAACTGCTGCACTCCCTGTAAACACATAGGACGGCTTGTACAACAATGCAGCATGCAAGGATGCGAGAAGAGACAGATTCATGGAAGCCTTCCTCGAACAAAACTATTTAAAAATAGTAGTTGCCAGACTGTTGCGCTGAACCCTTCGCAGTCTCACATTTCTCTTAGGAAAAGGTTTACTTTAAAGGCCAACTCAGAGAGGTCTAGTTATAAAACATTTGTTGCACGAATGTCACAAGCATTCGTGCAAGTTGAACAAAATGTCCCGTATTTTTTCTAAGAGATTAATTCCTGTGTCGTCAGTTCCATCTAGTGGCCAAAATGCAGTATAGATTTCTCACTCAGGTATTTCGGAAAACGAACAGCATTTTGGCCACTGGATGGAACTGATAATGCAGGCGTATCCACTAGATCAGGGATCTCAAACTGGCGGCTCTCCAGCTGTTGCAGAGCTACAAGTCCCATCATTCCTCTGCCTATGGAAGTCATGCTTTTAACTGTCAGTCTTGCAATGCCTGATGGGAATTGTAGTTCTGCAACAGCTGGAGGGCCGCCAGTTTGAGACCTCTGATTCGGCACTGCGTCACTTTAACTGACAATTGCGCGGTCATGCGACGTTGCACCCAAACAAAATTGACGTCCTTTTTTTCCCCACAAATAGAGCTTTCCTGACAGACTCCATGGCAGCCTACGTGTGGGTTAACCCCGCCTCCTCTCCAATGCTATAGGACCCCATTCCCATAAATGAGTACTCACCACTAGCTACTGCGTTCCTTTTTTGTCCTCCTCTATGGACCTACACATGCTGTTCGCATCAAGATTGAATGGATCCAAGATTGGCATACCTGTGCGGTGCAGCTCAAAAAGCCCAGCTATGAGCGGGCGAGTAGCTTAAAGAGGCTTGAATGTTTCCCCTTGGTGGATGGGTGGTCGCCTCTGTATGCCCGGCGGACAGTTCTCATCAACGGCTGGCAAGGTCTGTGGCTGCATTTCATACTCCATGGCAGTATTTTTATGTGTAGTCTGTGTTTCCCTGGTGGTCCAGTGTGTCCTGTCCCCCTCATGGCGGCTGGTTCGCGTGCGTTCCAGCCCGCCACGGCACTTCCGGGTTGCGGCAGTCTCCGCCGCTGGCACCTGCGCTGTAGCCACCCTGAGAGCGAGGTTTGGCTCGCGCATGCGCAGTACGGCGGTTCGTTCGTCGTCCGCGCAGGCGCCGTACGGTGGTCCCCCATTGCGCGTGCGCAGTAGGGGATAATGACGTCACGAGCGGGGAATTTAAATTCCGCCCTCCTGTCCTGCTGAGTTGGGATCTCCCTTGGTAGGGAAAGGAGGAGCAGATCCCTGCTGGTCTCCAGGTGAGTGGTTGAAACCTCTGCAACTCTTATAAAAAAAAAAAAAAAAAAAAAAAAAAGGAAAATAATGGAAAAATGTTCTTTTATAAATATCATTATATATATTTATTTAGGTATATATATATATATATATATGCGGCAGGAAGTTGTTTCCTTTGCCTTGAATATGCGTTGATACATGCTTTTTTTTGCACATATAAAAAAAAAAAAAAAAAAAAAAGAGGCAAGCAGAGTTTTTTCTTTCTCTAAAACCTTCTCATATTTGATGCCTAGGTTTTCTTAGACCATTATCCCTGCAGACTATTAAAGTAACATTTCGCGTCCTAGGTTATGGACAGTTCACCGCCTTTAAGTGGCCAGCCCTCACGCACAAGGTATGTGCTCGTGAGGGGAGGGGATGAGATTTATGCACATTTATTGTTGTGCTGATACCATGTTCTGCCTTTCTTCTCTCCCCTTCCCCTATTTTTTCTCTTTCCAGCCCTTCTAGGTCGGACCCGCTAAATGCGGTCCAGAATGCCAATGACCTTGCCAAGCCACAATACAATTCATCTTCATCCAGACGAGACTCACAGTCCGGATCCCACCAGAGGAGACGCTCTCGTTCCTCCTCAAGACACCGCTCCCACCGCCATGACAGCCGCTCAGACCACAGAGCCTGCTGGGGATGTAGGACACGAGTTCCGGAGGGCAAGTCCTTATGTGACCGATGTTTTGCCCGTGCGGTTGGGGAAAAAGAGACGGAAAACCAGCGTTTAGAGTCTCTTGTGAAACGAGTGGTACAGCAATCCCTAATGGAGAGGGAAGCACCTCGCACATTGAGCCAGTCTACCACCGCGTCTGGCCCGCCGGCGGAAGAGGCCCGTGATGATCCGGGTACTTCTCAGCCCTATATTACCTCTCCTGACTCCTCAGAGGATGAGTCTATTAATGAGGAGGTCATTGGAGGGTTCGACTTCGCGATGGTTTCCCCTTTAATCAAAGCGATCAAGGAAGCCTTGAAGTGGGAAGACCCTTCCACTCCCCCAGCCAAGCAGAAAAAATTCTTCAAGCACCTGGGGAGAGAACGCGCAAACTTTCCGCTCCTTCCAGAGCTAAAGGAAATCATTGAGGAAGAATGGAGTAAAACAGAGAAAAAATCCTCCATGTCTAATAAAACCTCCAGATTGTACCCCTTCAAGTCAGAAGAAGTAAAGAGTTTGGAGAATACTCCCCTTGTGGACGCAGCTCTTATGCGTCTGGCCAAACATGTGACTCTTCCTCTAGAAGACGCAGTATCTTTCAAAGAAGGGCTCGAGAGGAAGATAGATCTAGATCTAAAAAGAATCTATGGGCTCGCGGGTATGGCCTGTAAACCAGCCCTGGCATTAGCGGCCATGTCCAAGGCCATGGAGGCCTGGACGGAGAACGTGGAATCCTTCCTTAAAGGCGTGTCAGAAGAGCTGGCTGGAAGTTCAGCAGCCGCAGAGCTGAAGCTTGCAGCGGTCTTCCTGGGGGAGGCATCCATCGACCTGATCCGCCTTCTGGCTCGTATTATGCTGTCCTCAGTTACGGCCAAGAGAGCCCTCTGGTTGCGTCCCTGGCTTGCTGACCCAGGTTCTAAGCAAGCGTGGTGTAAAATTCCGTTTGAGGGGTCCTCACTGTTTGGCAATAAGCTTGACGATGCCATTAGGCGAGCCACAGGTGGCAAATCGGGTTTTCTCCCCCAGGACAGGCGCATGCTGGGTCGAAAGAAGCCCCAGTTCAGAAGACGAAGTCCGGAGCGCTCCAGGGAAGCACGCTCCTACAAGCCTGGCCGGGACTTTAGGAAGAATTGGAGCAGAGGGCAGTTATCCTTCCGCAAACCTGTTAAAAATCAAACGTCCAGTGCTCGTGATCAGGCTAAATCTTTTTGAGATTACGCCCGCCCAGGCGGGCCGGGTGGGGGCTCGTCTGCTCCTCTTCCGGCACGTCTGGGTGGCCTCGATCTCAGACTTCTGGGTCATAAGGACGGTCTCGTCAGGCCACAGATGGGCCTTTTCCAGGACTCCGCACCCAAGGTTCGTCTCCACTCTTCTCCCTCGGGCAGAGGATCAGAAACAAATTTTGCTGTCCTATGTGGACCTCCTGAAAATTCAAGGAGCAGTGGTACATGTACCACAGGACGAATGGTTCCAGGGGATATACTCCCCTCTCTTCCTAGTTCAAAAAAAGGGGGGCTCTTGGCGCCCAGTCATAGACCTCCCATATCTCAACGAATTCATAGAGAATGGAAGGTTCAAGATGGAAACCTTGGTGACCATTCAGAGAGCCATACAACCAGGCGACTGGATGATATCAATCGACCTGAAGGACGCTTATTTCCACGTTCCAGTGGAAAAAGAATTTCACAAATACCTCCGCTTCCAAATTGGGTCAGATCATCTTCAATTTATTTGCCTCCCCTTCGGGCTGACAACGTCCCCCCGGGTCTTTTCAAAGGTCCTCCTAGCTACGGTGGCACTAATAAGATCCAAAGGGGTACGTCTTTACCACTACCTGGACGACCTGCTGGTGCTGTCCCAGAGCAGGGAGCAGTTGCTGGTCCACCGGGATCAAGTAATCTCCACTCTGTCCAACTTCGGGTGGCTCCTAAACATAGAAAAGAGTCAACTGAGCCCAACTCAGCGTCTAATATATCTGGGAGCCCAGTTCGATACAGTGGCAAACACTATCTCCCTTCCTCTACAGAAAATTCCTACAGTTCGAGACAGAGTCTCCCGGGCTCTACATGCCCGGCAAATGAAAGCCTCTCAGTGCCTGAAAGTCGTTGGCACGATGGTTTCTACGACTCCCATGGTCAAATGGGCCTTATGGAGATTGCGTCCCTTCCAGTCAGGCCTCCTACGGCAATGGAAGTCAGGGGACAAGAATCAGGTCATCCGCATAACATCTACAATGAGAAACAGCCTCTTCTGGTGGCTTCAGCGCAAGAACCTCCTGACTTGCCACTCCATCGCTCCCATCTCCTGGGTGACGGTCACGACCGATGCCAGCGGTACCGGTTGGGGAGCCCTTTGTGGGTCGAACCTGGCCCAAGGCAAGTGGGAAACATGTCTCCCCAACCCAGGGTCGAATGTCTTGGAACTTCGTGCGGCCTGGTGTGCCCTACAGTTCTTCTCTCATCTCCTGATGGGGGAGTCAGTGCTGTTGAGAATGGACAACACCACAGCAGTATCGTATGTGAAGAGGCAAGGGGGTACTCGGAGTCCCACACTCCTTCGGGAAGTCGAGCCCATCCTATCGTGGGCGCAGAAATACCTTGCCAACATCTCGGCAGTCTTTGTCCCAGGTGTCCAAAACACTCAAGCAGACTTCCTGTCACGGACCGAGTTGGACAACAACGAGTGGTCTCTTCACATAGAGACGTTCAGGTGGATCTTGTCACTGAAGACCGATCCCGAAGTAGATCTGTTTGCTTCCCCCTGCAATCGCAAGCTGAAGAAGTTCTACACCCGGGGGCTCTGCAGTCAAGCCATCGGGACAGATGCCCTGACGGATCAGTGGAGGTTCAAGCGGGCATATGCCTTTCCGCCACTGCCAGTTATGCTGAGATTCCTGCAGAGGCTCAGAGCAGAGCCAGTGGAGGTGGTGACAATAGCTCCCTACTGACCGAACAGGCCTTGGTTCCCTCTCCTGGTCCAGCTCAGCTGTCGGGACCCAGTGCCTCTCCCTCTTAGACCGGACCTTCTTTCTCAAGGGTCAGTCCTGCACCCTTGTCCTGCAGTGCTGAGACTGATGGTCTGGTTCTTGAGAGGGAGAGGCTGGAATCCCTAGGTTGTGCCTCAGAAGTAATATCCACTCTCATGAGCTCGAGAAGATCCAGTACAAATAAAGTCTATGGAAGGATCTGGTCCAAATTCGTGGAGTTCTGCTCTCCTCAGGGCAGGTCTTTTAGACATCCAAAAGTCCAGGACGTTCTCAGTTTCCTCCAAACGGGCCTAGATTTACATCTATCTGTCAGCTCTCTGAGAGTCCAAGTTTCGGCACTTTCGGCCTTCTCCGGCACTTCATGGGCAGTTCATCCTCTGGTTAGACAATTTTTCCAAGGTGCATCGAGACTCAAGCCCCAGAGAAAGCCTAGGTTCCCCAAATGGGACCTTCCATTAGTCCTTGACTCAATCTCTGGACTCAGTACTTCGGGGCCCTCCCCGCTCCCTATCAAGGTCTTTTCAGCAAAGGTGGCCTTCTTAGTGGCCATTACCTCAGCCAAAAGGGTCTCTGAAATTGCATCACTTGGTCACGAAGAACCCTTCCTAACGTTTTTCCCGGACCGGGTAGTCCTCATTCCTATGCTGGGTTCCAACCCGAAAGTGTCTTCAGTATTCCACGTCAATCAAGAGATCGTTTTACCTACATTTAGGACCCCAGGGTCCACTGAGAATCACCCTCTAGATGTGGGCGAAGCTATTAAAGAATATCTCAAAGTTACTTCTCCCTTTAGACGTTCTAGTCATCTCTTCGTGCTTCACTCAGGCAGCAATATAGGGAAGAAAGCCTCAACCAGGACTATCGCGTCCTGGATCGTACAGACCATACAACAGGCATATAGGGCTAAGGGCTTGGCTCCTCCAAAGGCGGTGACAGCCCATTCCACCAGAGGAATGGCAGCCTCGTGGGCAGCGGCTCGACATGTGGCTCCAGATACCATCTGCAAGGCAGCTTCATGGGCTTCTATTAATACCTTCATGTTGCATTATTGTATAGAGCCTGCCTCTCTATCCTCTGTAAACTTTGGGTTACAAATCCTATCGACCGATAGGACAAATTAAAATTTATGTTTGTTCAAGCATACCCACCCGTGTGGTTGGCTAGTTATTTCCCACACGTAGGCTGCCATGGAGTCTGTCAGGAAAAAGGAAAATTTATTATCAAATACTTACCGTAATTTTCCTTTCCTGATGGACTCCATGGCAGACGGAGTTCCCACCCATTGGTCAACGAGTAGGCTAGTTACGGAACGCAGTAGCTAGTGGTGAGTACTCATTTATGGGAATGGGGTCCTATAGCATTGGAGAGGAGGCGGGGTTAACCCACACGTAGGCTGCCATGGAGTCCATCAGGAAAGGAAAATTACGGTAAGTATTTGATAATAAATTTTCCTTTTTCTTTTGGTGGCATTTGATCGCCTCTGCGGTTTTTATTTTTTGCGCTATAAACAAAAAAAGAGCCACAATTTTGAAAAAAAACAGCATTTTTTTACTTTTTTCCTAGAATCAATATCCCCAAAAAATATATGAAAAAACATTTTTTCCCTCAGTTTAGGCCGATACGTATTCTTCTAAATATTTTTGGCAAAAAAAAATCGCAATAAGTGTTTATTGATTGGTTTGCGCAAAAGTTATAACGTCTACAAAATAGTTTTATAATTTTATTAATTTTTATTTTTTTTACTAGTAATGGCAGCGATCAGCAATTTTTATCGTGACTGCGACATTATGGCGGACACATCGGACACTTTTGGTGCTATTTTGGGACCAGTCACATATTTACAGCGATTAAAAATGCACTGATTACTGTGTAAATGTGACTGGCAGTGAAGAGATTAACCACTAGGTGGTGCTGTAGGGGTTAAGTGTGTCCTAGGGAGTGATTCTAACTGTGGGGGGGAGGGGCTATGTGTGACACAACGCTGATCACTGCTCCTGATTACAGGGAGCTGTGATCAGTGTCCTGTCACTAGGCAGAACGGGGAAATGCTTTTCCCCATTCTTCCTCTCAGTGAGACAATCGCGGGTATCCCCGCGGACATCAAATGCGCGGGACCCGCGGTCGGACTCGCATAATGTTGGGGGGGTCAGGGCCCCCTCTGGCCCCCCCTAGGGATGCCATTGCACGGCTGCGCAAATGGGCGTACCTGTACGTCCCCTTTAAGACGCTGCATTGTGGGTGCGCGCCCGCCGCATACTCCGTCAGCGTGCCCGCGGGTCCCGGTGTCCGCAATCATGATACGGAGCAGCAGAACGGGGAGATGCCTAAAAAAGACATTTCCCTGTTCTGTCTAGCAACATGACAGAGATCTACTGCTCCCTGTCATAGGGAGCAGTGATCTCTGTCATGTTGTAGTGAGCCCACCCCCCCCTCCCACAGTTATGCCCCGTACACACGGTCGGACATTGATCGGACATTCCGACAACAAAATCCTAGGATTTTATCGACGGATGTTGGCTCAAACTTGTCTTGCATACACACGGTCACACAAAGTTGTCGGAAAATCCGATCGTTATGAACGCGGTGACGTAAAACACGTACGTCGGGACTATAAACGGGGCAATAGCCAATAGCTTTCATCTCTTTGTTTATTCTGAGCATGCGTGGCACTTTGTGCGTCGGATTTGTGTACACACGATCGGAAATTCCGACAACGGATTTTGTTGTCGGAAAATTTTATAGCCTGCTCTCACACTTTGTGTGTCGGAAAATCCGATGGAAAATGTGTGATGGAGCCTACACACAGTCGGAATTTCCAACAACAAGGTCCTATCACACATTTTTCGTCGGAAAATCCGACCGTGTGTACGGGGCATTAGAATCACTCCCTAGGACACACTTAACCCCTTTCCTGCCAGTGTCATTTACACAGTAATCAGTGCTTTTTTATAGCTGATCGCTGTATAAATGACAATGGTCCCAAAATAGTGTCAAAATTGTCCGATCTGTCCGCCATAATGTCACAGTCACGATAAAAATCGCAGATCGCTGCCATTACTAATAAAAAAAAAATTATAATAAAAATGCCATAAATCTATCCCCTATTTTGTAGACGCTATAACTTTTGCGCAAACCAATCAATATACGCTTATTGCGATTTTTTTTTTTTTACCAAAAATATGTAGAAGAATACATATCGGCCTAAACTGAGGAAAAAATATGTTTTTTGGGGATATTTATTATAGCAAAAAGTAAAAAATATAGCTTTTTTTTCAAAATTGTCACTCATTTTTTGTTTATAGCGCAAAAAATAAAAACCGCAGATGATCAAATACCACCAAAAGAAAGCTCCATTTGTGGGGGGAAAAGGGCATCGATTTTGTTTGGGTGCAACATCGCACGACCGCGCAATAGTCAGTTAAAGTGACGCAGTGCCGAATCACAAAAAGTGCTCTGGTCAGGAAGGGGGTAAATTCATCCGGGGCTGAAGTGGTTAATCAGCCACAGAACCTGTGTAATTAATATGTGTTCGGGTTTAAAGGGATGAGGTGGCAACCCTATTTTAACGACGAGAGGCCACATTTATGCGGCCAAAATGTAAACATTTCTGTGCTGAGAGTGCGCGCCCTGTGTGCTCCCATCACAGTTGCTGGCGGGGATCGTAAGTTTCTGATGCATACTTGCGATCAGGAGATTTCCAATCATGTGACCGCTGTGATAGCTAATCACAGCGGTCACATGCTGCCCGCCTCCCGGCATCTAGAGGTCAGGAGGCGGCAGTGGAAAAGAGGTTAATCTCTTAGAAAAAATATGGGACATTTCGTTCAGCTTGGCATGAATTGCCACCTCATCCCTTTAAAACCGAATACATATTAATCACACAGGTTCTGTGGATGATTAAGATGGTAATTAAACTCACTTGGTGCCTTATCAGCATTAAATTAGCCTCAGAAACTGTGTAATTCATATGTGTTTGGGTTTAAAGGGATGAGGTGGCAACCTTAGACCTCACCCCTCCATTTGGAGTACCCCTGTGTTGGAAGTGCAACAGCATGTACTATGCACTCCAAACTATAGATGGCGCTGTAGTGATATACTGTGTATTTATATCTGTGCTTGTATATTCTGTACAGGAAGGAATTTTTTTTTCTTTGCTCTCTCCTGTAATGCTGTTCTCACACATGTATGCTGTTCTGTTATGCAAGTAAAACTGAATTCTACATTCCTCAAGATCTCAGTGCCTCATCTTATCAGATAACCCTTCACCCTCCATCCTTAACCCCATGGTGCCAGCTCCTAAAGCCCCTTTAAGGGCTTTAGATTGCCGGAAAGCAGGGCAAGGCTTTTGGCCATGTGACCACCGTGATTGGCTGTCACAAGATTGGAAAACTCCCAAATGTTAGCAGCGGTTGGAAAGGTTTCCGTTAGCCGCCGGAAGGGCGCATGGCGTACACTTTCGGCACAGCTCTATTGCACGCAAATATGTGGCCACTCGGCGCTAAGGGCCTGGCCATGAAGAGGCCACACATTTGCGTGCGCTCGGCACCAACAGGTTAAAAAAAGATCTTGACACATACTTTCACCACCTAAGGCGGTGGCAGGCAGATCCTAAATTTATGCAGAAAGCAGCACCACGTAATGATGTGGCGCTACTATCTGCAGCACCCTCCTGTGAGTCCACGGCGAGAGGCAGATTTTTGACACCCTGGGGTCCCAGGGAGTGTATTGTATGATTCTGGGCATTATTGAACCTGGAAGAGGAGTAACACTGGATTAGTGAGCGGGTAAGTATTCAGAGGGCATTGTCACAGAGTAGGTGAGTATAACGGTTCTTGTTGGTGGATCCAGTTTTGTGGAATTGGGTTTAAAACCCAGAGACTTTGTCACTGAATGGGGCCTACCCCCCCCCCCAATCTAATAAAACTCACTTTACCCTTTGCTTCTCCACTGCTCCTCCTTTAAAGGGACCTTAGCAAATACCAGACCTCCAGGGATGCAGTGCTCCACCTTATGTGCCTAATTGCTTGAAAAATGTCACCTGATGATGAGGTTGATGTCATCAATCCTATGCGAGATCCAACACCATCCAACATCAACTTTAGATACATTTTTATCTTATTTAGTATTTCGATAGAATGGAGAAGAGATACAAAAAGGATTGTCCCTCATTTGATGTCCTTGTGACTCATGTATTAGAAGTGAAGATGTGCACAGAAAAGGCACCGGCAGCAGTTAAAAACATCAACAGGTATGTTGGGGGGTAAAATCTTCATAAGTGACCTGACAGAGGCTCTGACCCTTTCCTGCTCTATTCAAATGAAAGAGAAAGAAAAGACAGGAGCGAAAAATGAAGGGTATAGAGAGAAATAGAGGGAGAGAATTAGAAAGTGGGGGTGGGAAGGGGATGTTTAGAAAAAGAGAGGAGAGGAAATATAGGAAGAAGAAAGAGAGAGATATAGAGAGAAGAATAAAGTGGTAGAGAAAGGAAAATATAAGAGAGACAAAAAAAGGGGGAATAAAGTGAGAGAAGACATAGAGATAGAAGGAGAAAGAAATGAAGGGATGGAGAGAGAAATTGACAGAGAAGGAAAGAGGAAGGGAGGGGAAGAGAGAGATGTGGGAGGAAGAGAGAGGAAGAGCTTGGAGTACAGTAATGATGATGGAAGAGATGGAAAGTCGAGTGGTGAGGTGGGAAGAGATGGAGAGCTCAGAGTGGTGAGGTGGGAAGAGATGGAGAGCTCAGAGTGGTGAGGTGGGAAGAGATGGAGAGCTCAGAGTGGTGAGGTGGGAAGAGATGGAGAGCTCAGAGTGGTGAGGTGGGAAGAGATGGAGAGCTCAGATCGGTGAGGTGGGAAGAGATGGAGAGCTCAGAGTGGTGAGGTGGGAAGAGATGGAGAGCTCAGAGTGGTGAGGTGGGAAGAGATGGAGAGCTCAGATCGGTGAGGTGGGAAGATATGGAGAGCTCAGAGTGGTGAGGTGGGAAGAGATGGAGAGCTCAGAGTGGTGAGGTGGGAAGAGATGGAGAGCTCAGATCGGTGAGGTGGGAAGAGATGGAGAGCTCAGATCGGTGAGGTGGGAAGAGATGGAGAGCTCAGAGAGGTGAGGTGGGAAGAGATGGAGAGCTCAGATCGGTGAGGTGGGAAGAGATGGAGAGCTCAGAGAGGTGAGGTGGGAAGAGATGGAGAGCTCAGATCGGTGAGGTGGGAAGAGATGGAGAGCTCAGATCGGTGAGGTGGGAAGAGATGGAGAGCTCAGAGAGGTGAGGTGGGAAGAGATGGAGAGCTCAGAGCGGTGAGGTGGGAAGAGATGGAGAGCTCAGAGCGGTGAGGTGGGAAGAGAAGGAGAGCTCAGAGCGGTGAGATGGGAAGAGATGGAGAGCTCAGAGCGGTGAGGTGGGAAGAGATGGAGAGCTCAGAGCGGTGAGGTGGGAAGAGATGGAGAGCTCAGAGCGGTGAGGTGGGAAGAGAAGGAGAGCTCAGAGCGGTGAGGTGGGAAGAGATGGAGAGCTCAGAGCGGTGAGGTGGGAAGAGATGGAGAGCTCAGAGCGGTGAGGTGGGAAGAGATGGAGAGCTCAGATCGGTGAGGTGGGAAGAGATGGAGAGCTCAGAGCGGTGAGGTGGGAAGAGATGGAGAGCTCAGATCGGTGAGGTGGGAAGAGATGGAGAGCTCAGAGCGGTGAGGTGGGAAGAGATGGAGAGCTCAGATCGGTGAGGTGGGAAGAGATGGAGAGCTCAGAGTGGTGAGGTGGGAAGAGATGGAGAGCTCAGAGAGGTGAGGTGGGAAGAGAAGGAGAGCTCAGAGTGGTGAGGTGGGAAGAGATGGAGAGCTCAGATCGGTGAGGTGGGAAGAGATGGAGAGCTCAGAGCGGTGAGGTGGGAAGAGATGGAGAGCTCAGATCGGTGAGGTGGGAAGAGATGGAGAGCTCAGATCGGTGAGGTGGGAAGAGATGGAGAGCTCAGAGAGGTGAGGTGGGAAGAGAAGGAGAGCTCAGATCGGTGAGGTGGGAAGAGATGGAGAGCTCAGAGCGGTGAGGTGGGAAGAGATGGAGAGCTCAGATCGGTGAGGTGGGAAGAGATGGAGAGCTCAGAGTGGTGAGATGGGAACAGATGGAGAGCTCATATCGGTGAGGTGGGAAGAGATGTAGAGCTCAGAGTGGTGAGGTGGGAAGAGAAGGAGAGCTCAGAGTGGTGAGGTGGGAAGAGATGGAGAGCTCAGATCGGTGAGGTGGGAAGAGATGGAGAGCTCAGATCGGTGAGGTGGGAAGAGATGGAGAGCTCAGATCGGTGAGGTGGGAAGAGATGGAGAGCTCAGAGAGGTGAGGTGGGAAGAGAAGGAGAGCTCAGAGTGGTGAGGTGGGAAGAGATGGAGAGCTCAGATCGGTGAGGTGGGAAGAGATGGAGAGCTCAGATCGGTGAGGTGGGAAGAGATGGAGAGCTCAGAGCGGTGAGGTGGGAAGAGATGGAGAGCTCAGATCGGTGAGGTGGGAAGAGATGGAGAGCTCAGAGCGGTGAGGTGGGAAGAGATGGAGAGCTCAGAGCGGTGAGGTGGGAAGAGATGGAGAGCTCAGAGCGGTGAGGTGGGAAGAGATGGAGAGCTCAGAGCGGTGAGGTGGGAAGAGATGGAGAGCTCAGATCGGTGAGGTGGGAAGAGATGGAGAGCTCAGATCGGTGAGGTGGGAAGAGATGGAGAGCTCAGAGCGGTGAGGTGGGAAGAGATGGAGAGCTCAGATCGGTGAGGTGGGAAGAGATGGAGAGCTCAGAGCGGGGAGGTGGGAAGAGATGGAGAGCTCAGATCGGTGAGGTGGGAAGAGATGGAGAGCTCAGATCGGTGAGGTGGGAAGAGATGGAGAGCTCAGAGCGGTGAGGTGGGAAGAGATGGAGAGCTCAGAGCGGTGAGATGGGAAGAGATGGAGAGCTCAGAGCGGTGAGGTGGGAAGAGATGGAGAGCTCAGAGCGGTGAGATGGGAAGAGATGGAGAGCTCAGATCGGTGAGGTGGGAAGAGATGGAGAGCTCAGAGCGGTGAGGTGGGAAGAGATGGAGAGCTCAGAGCGGTGAGGTGGGAAGAGATGGAGAGCTCAGAGCGGTGAGGTGGGAAGAGAAGGAGAGCTCAGAGCGGTGAGGTGGGAAGAGATGGAGAGCTCAGAGCGGTGAGGTGGGAAGAGATGGAGAGCTCAGAGCGGTGAGGTGGGAAGAGATGGAGAGCTCAGAGCGGTGAGGTGGGAAGAGAAGGAGAGCTCAGAGTGGTGAGGTGGGAAGAGATGGAGAGCTCAGAGCGGTGAGGTGGGAAGAGATGGAGAGCTCAGAGCGGTGAGGTGGGAAGAGATGGAGAGCTCAGAGCGGTGAGGTGGGAAGAGAAGGAGAGCTCAGAGCGGTGAGGTGGGAAGAGATGGAGAGCTCAGAGCGGTGAGGTGGGAAGAGAAGGAGAGCTCAGAGTGGTGAGGTGGGAAGAGATGGAGAGCTCAGAGTGGTGAGGTGGGAAGAGATGGAGAGCTCAGAGCGGTGAGGTGGGAAGAGATGGAGAGCTCAGAGTGGTGAGGTGGGAAGAGATGAAGAGCCCAGAGTGATGAGGGGGGAAGATATGAAGAGCCAGAAGTGATGAGGAGGAAAGCGATAGTGATCCCGGAGTGATGAGGGGGGAAGAGATTGAGAACCTGGAGTGATGAGAGAGATGATGGATGGGGAGCTTGGAGTGATGAAAGGGGGGGGGGATTTAGAGTCCAGAGCAATGAGGGAGGGGGAGTAATAGAGAGCCCAAGAGTGCTGAGGTGGTAAGAGATGAAGAGCCCAGAGTGATGAGGGGGGAAGAGATGGTGAACACAGAGTGATGAAGAGGGAAGTGATGGAGAGACCGGAGTGATGAGAAGGAGAAGATGGAGAGCCTATAAGGATGAAGAGGGAGGAGATGGGGAGCCCAGAGTGATGAGAAGGAGGAGATGGAGAACCTGGAGCCCGGAGTAATGACAGGGCAAGAGACAGATAGACTGACGAGTTGGGAAGAGATGGGGAACTTGGAATGATGAGAAGGGAAGAGATGATGAGCCTGGAGTGAGGAGAAGGAAGAGATTGAAAGCCCAGAATGATGATGGGGAAGAGACGGATAGCCAGGAGTGATGAGGGGGGATAAGATGGTGAGCCCAAGTGAGGAGGAGGGAAAAGATGGAGAACCTGGAGTGATGAAGGGGGAAGATATTGGGAGTCCAGAGTGATGAGGAGGAGGAGATGGAGAGCCTGAAATGATGAGGAGGATGGATGGAGAGACCGGAGTGATAAGGAGGAAGAGATTGAAATGCCAGAGTGATGAGGTGGGAAGAGATTGAGAGTCCAGAGTGATGAAAAGGGGGTGATGGAGAGCTTGAAGTGGTGAGGAGGGAAGAGATGGTGAGCCCGGAGCGATGAGGGGGGAAGAGTTGAAGAACCTGGAGTGATGAGGGAGATTAGGGATGGGGAGCCTGGATGCTGGGGAGGGGGATTTAGAGCCCAGGGAATAAGGGGGAAGAGATGGAGAACCCGGAGTGATGAGGAGGAAGGATGAAGAGCCCAGAGTGATGAGGAGGAAGGATGGAGAGCCCGGAGTGATGAGGAGGGAAGAGATGGAGAGCCCAGACTAATGAGAGGGAAGGATGGAAAGTGTGGAGTGATAAAGAGGAAGGGTGGAGAGCCCGGAGTGATGAGGAGGAAGGATGGAGAGTCTGGATTGATGAGGAGAGATGGAGAGCCCAGAGTGATGAGGAGGAGTCTGGAGTGATGAGGAGGAAGGATGGAGAGTCTGGAGTGATGAGGAGGAAGGATGGAGAGTCTGGAGTGATGAGGAGGAAGGCTGGAGAGTCTGGAGTGATGAGGAGGAAGGCTGGAGTCTGGGGTGATGAGAAGGAGAGATGGAGAGTCTGGAGTGATGAGGGGGGAAAGATAGAGAGCCCAGAGTGATGAGGAGGAAGGATGGAGAGCCCAGAGTGATGAGGAGGAAGGCTGGAGTCTGGGGTGATGAGGAGGAGGAAGGATGGAGAGCCCGGAGTGATGAGGAGAGGAGAGATGGAGAGTCTGGAGTGATGAGGAGAGGAGAGATGGAGAGTCTGGAGTGATGAGGAGAGGAGAGATGGAGAGTCTGGAGTGATGAGGAGAGGAGAGATGGAGAGCCCAGAGTGATGAGGAGGAAGGATGGAGAGTCTAGTGATGAGGAAGAGTGATTTAGAATCTGGAGTGATGAGGGGGGAAAAGAAAGGGAGCCCAGAGTGATGAGGAGGGAAGGGATGGGGAGCCTGGGGTGATGCGGGGGGGGGGATTTAGAGCCCAGGGTATGAGGGGGGAAGAGATGGAGGGCCGGAGTGATGAGGAGGAAGGGTGGAGAGTCTGGAGTGATGAGGAGGAGGAAGGATGGAGAGTCTGGACTGATGAGGGGGGGGGGGGGGAAGCTAGAGAGCCCAGAGTGATGAGGAGGAAGGATGGAGAGCCCAGAGTGATGAGGAGGAAGGATGGAGAGTGCAGAGTAATGAGGAGGGAAGAGTTTGAGAGCCCAGAGTGGTAAGGAGGAAGGATGGAGAGTCTGGAGTGATGTGGAGAGGAGAGATTGAGAGCCCAGAGTGGTGAAGAGGAAGGATGGAGAGCCCAGAGTGATGAGGAGGAAGGATGGAGAGCCCAGAGTGATGAGGAGGAAGGATGGAGAGCCCAGAGTGATGAGGAGGAAGGATGGAGAGCCCAGAGTGATGAGGAGGAAGGATGGAGAGCCCAGAGTGATGAGGAGGAAGGATGGAGAGCCCAGAGTGATGAAGAGGAAGGATGGAGAGCCCAGAGTGATGAGGAGGAAGGATGGAGAGCCCAGAGTGATGAAGAGGAAGGATGGAGAGCCCAGAGTGAAGAGGAGGAAGGATGGAGAGCCCAGAGTGAAGAGGAAGAAGGATGGAGAGTCTGGAGTGATGATGATGAGGAGGAGGAGGAAGGATGGAGAGTCTGGAGTGATGATGATGAGGAGGAGGAGGAAGGATGGAGAGTCTGGAGTGATGATGAGGAGGAGGAGGAGGAAGGATGGAGAGTCTGGAGTGATAATGATGATGAGGAGGAGGAGGAAGGATGGAGAGTCTGGAGTGATGATGAGGAGGAGGAGGAGGAAGGATGGAGAGTCTGGAGTGATAATGATGATGATGAAGGATGGAGAGTCTGGAGTGATGATGATGAAGAGGAGGAGGAAGAGGAAGGATGGAGAGTCTGGAGTGATGAGGAGGAGGAGGAGGAGGAAGGATGGAGAGTCTGGAGTGATGATGATGAAGAGGAGGAGGAAGAGGAAGGATGGAGAGCCCAGAGTGATGAGGAGGAAGGATGGAGAGCCCAGAGTGATGAAGAGGAAGGATGGAGAGCCCAGAGTGATGAGGAGGAAGGATGGAGAGCCCAGAGTGATGAAGAGGAAGGATGGAGAGCCCAGAGTGAAGAGGAGGAAGGATGGAGAGCCCAGAGTGAAGAGGAAGAAGGATGGAGAGCCCAGAGTCATGAGGAGGAAGGATGGAGAGCCCAGAGTGATGAGGAGGAAGGATGGAGAGTGCAGAGTAATGAGGAGGGAAGAGTTTGAGAGCCCAGAGTGGTAAGGAGGAAGGATGGAGAGTCTGGAGTGATGTGGAGAGGAGAGATTGAGAGCCCAGAGTGATGAAGAGGAAGGATGGAGAGCCCAGAGTGATGAGGAGGAAGGATGGAGAGCCCAGAGTGATGAGGAGGAAGGATGGAGAGCCCAGAGTGATGAGGAGGAAGGATGGAGAGCCCAGAGTGATGAGGAGGAAGGATGGAGAGCCCAGAGTGATGAAGAGGAAGGATGGAGAGCCCAGAGTGATGAGGAGGAAGGATGGAGAGCCCAGAGTGATGAAGAGGAAGGATGGAGAGCCCAGAGTGAAGAGGAGGAAGGATGGAGAGCCCAGAGTGAAGAGGAAGAAGGATGGAGAGTCTGGAGTGATGATGATGAGGAGGAGGAGGAAGGATGGAGAGTCTGGAGTGATGATGATGAGGAGGAGGAGGAAGGATGGAGAGTCTGGAGTGATGATGATGAGGAGGAGGAGGAAGGATGGAGAGTCTGGAGTGATAATGATGATGATGAAGGATGGAGAGTCTGGAGTGATGATGATGAAGAGGAGGAGGAAGAGGAAGGATGGAGAGTCTGGAGTGATGATGAGGAGGAGGAGGAGGAAGGATGGAGAGTCTGGAGTGATAATGATGATGATGAAGGATGGAGAGTCTGGAGTGATGATGATGAAGAGGAGGAGGAAGAGGAAGGATGGAGAGCCCAGAGTGATGAGGAGGAAGGATGGAGAGCCCAGAGTGATGAAGAGGAAGGATGGAGAGCCCAGAGTGATGAGGAGGAAGGATGGAGAGCCCGGAGTGAAGAGGAGGAAGGATGGAGAGCCCAGAGTGAAGAGGAGGAAGGATGGAGAGCCCAGAGTGAAGAGGAAGAAGGATGGAGAGCCCAGAGTGAAGAGGAGGAAGGATGGAGAGCCCAGAGTGAAGAGGAAGAAGGATGGAGAGTCTGGAGTGATGATGATGAGGAGGAGGAGGAAGGATGGAGAGTCTGGAGTGATGATGATGAGGAGGAGGAGGAAGGATGGAGAGTCTGGAGTGATGATGATGAGGAGGAGGAGGAAGGATGGAGAGTCTGGAGTGATAATGATGATGAGGAGGAGGAGGAAGGATGGAGAGTCTGGAGTGATGATGAGGAGGAGGAGGAGGAAGGATGGAGAGTCTGGAGTGATAATGATGATGATGAAGGATGGAGAGTCTGGAGTGATGATGATGAAGAGGAGGAGGAAGAGGAAGGATGGAGAGTCTGGAGTGATGAGGAGGAGGAGGAGGAGGAAGGATGGAGAGTCTGGAGTGATAATGATGATGATGAAGGATGGAGAGTCTGGAGTGATGATGATGAAGAGGAGGAGGAAGAGGAAGGATGGAGAGCTCAGAGTGATGAGGAGGAAGGATGGAGAGCCCAGAGTGATGAAGAGGAAGGATGGAGAGCCCAGAGTGATGAGGAGGAAGGATGGAGAGCCCAGAGTGATGAAGAGGAAGGATGGAGAGCCCAGAGTGAAGAGGAGGAAGGATGGAGAGCCCAGAGTGAAGAGGAAGAAGGATGGAGAGCCCAGAGTCATGAGGAGGAAGGATGGAGAGCCCAGAGTGATGAGGAGGAAGGATGGAGAGTGCAGAGTAATGAGGAGGGAAGAGTTTGAGAGCCCAGAGTGGTAAGGAGGAAGGATGGAGAGTCTGGAGTGATGTGGAGAGGAGAGATTGAGAGCCCAGAGTGATGAAGAGGAAGGATGGAGAGCCCAGAGTGATGAGGAGGAAGGATGGAGAGCCCAGAGTGATGAGGAGGAAGGATGGAGAGCCCAGAGTGATGAAGAGGAAGGATGGAGAGCCCAGAGTGATGAGGAGGAAGGATGGAGAGCCCAGAGTGATGAGGAGGAAGGATGGAGAGCCCAGAGTGATGAGGAGGAAGGATGGAGAGCCCAGAGTGATGAGGAGGAAGGATGGAGAGCCCAGAGTGATGAGGAGGAAGGATGGAGAGCCCAGAGTGATGAAGAGGAAGGATGGAGAGCCCAGAGTGATGAGGAGGAAGGATGGAGAGCCCAGAGTGATGAAGAGGAAGGATGGAGAGCCCAGAGTGAAGAGGAGGAAGGATGGAGAGCCCAGAGTGAAGAGGAAGAAGGATGGAGAGTCTGGAGTGATGATGATGAGGAGGAGGAGGAAGGATGGAGAGTCTGGAGTGATGATGATGAGGAGGAGGAGGAAGGATGGAGAGTCTGGAGTGATGATGAGGAGGAGGAGGAGGAAGGATGGAGAGTCTGGAGTGATAATGATGATGATGAAGGATGGAGAGTCTGGAGTGATGATGATGAAGAGGAGGAGGAAGAGGAAGGATGGAGAGTCTGGAGTGATGATGAGGAGGAGGAGGAGGAAGGATGGAGAGTCTGGAGTGATAATGATGATGATGAAGGATGGAGAGTCTGGAGTGATGATGATGAAGAGGAGGAGGAAGAGGAAGGATGGAGAGCCCAGAGTGATGAGGAGGAAGGATGGAGAGCCCAGAGTGATGAAGAGGAAGGATGGAGAGCCCAGAGTGATGAGGAGGAAGGATGGAGAGCCCGGAGTGAAGAGGAGGAAGGATGGAGAGCCCAGAGTGAAGAGGAGGAAGGATGGAGAGCCCAGAGTGATGAGGAGGAAGGATGGAGAGCCCAGAGTGATGAAGAGGAAGGATGGAGAGCCCAGAGTGATGAGGAGGAAGGATGGAGAGCCCAGAGTGATGAAGAGGAAGGATGGAGAGCCCAGAGTGAAGAGGAGGAAGGATGGAGAGTCTGGAGTGATGATGATGAGGAGGAGGAGGAAGGATGGAGAGTCTGGAGTGATGATGATGAAGAGGAAGAGGAAGGATGGAGAGTCTGGAGTGATGATGAGGAGGAGGAGGAGGAAGGATGGAGAGTCTGGAGTGATAATGATGATGATGAAGGATGGAGAGTCTGGAGTGATGATGATGAAGAGGAGGAGGAAGAGGAAGGATGGAGAGCCCAGAGTGATGAGGAGGAAGGATGGAGAGCCCAGAGTGATGAAGAGGAAGGATGGAGAGCCCAGAGTGATGAAGAGGAAGGATGGAGAGCCCAGAGTGATGAGGAGGAAGGATGGAGAGCCCAGAGTGATGAAGAGGAAGGATGGAGAGCCCAGAGTGAAGAGGAGGAAGGATGGAGAGCCCAGAGTGAAGAGGAAGAAGGATGGAGAGTCTGGAGTGATGATGATGAGGAGGAGGAGGAAGGATGGAGAGTGTGGAGTGATGATGATGAAGAGAAGGAGGAAGGATGGAGAGTCTGGAGTGATGATGAGGAGGAGGAGGAGGAAGGATGGAGAGTCTGGAGTGATAATGATGATGATGAAGGATGGAGAGTCTGGAGTGATGATGATGAAGAGGAGGAGGAAGAGGAAGGATGGAGAGTCTGGAGTGATGATGAGGAGGAGGAGGAGGAAGGATGGAGAGTCTGGAGTGATAATGATGATGATGAAGGATGGAGAGTCTGGAGTGATGATGATGAAGAGGAGGAGGAAGAGGAAGGATGGAGAGCCCAGAGTGATGAGGAGGAAGGATGGAGAGCCCAGAGTGATGAAGAGGAAGGATGGAGAGCCCAGAGTGATGAGGAGGAAGGATGGAGAGCCCGGAGTGAAGAGGAGGAAGGATGGAGAGCCCAGAGTGAAGAGGAGGAAGGATGGAGAGCCCAGAGTGAAGAGGAAGAAGGATGGAGAGTCTGGAGTGATGATGATGAGGAGGAGGAGGAAGGATGGAGAGTCTGGAGTGATGATGATGAAGAGGAAGAGGAAGGATGGAGAGTCTGGAGTGATGATGAAGAGGAAGAGGAAGGATGGAGAGTCTGGAGTGATAATGATGATGATGAAGGATGGAGAGTCTGGAGTGATGATGATGAAGAGGAGGAGGAAGAGGAAGGATGGAGAGCCCAGAGTGATGAGGAGGAAGGATGGAGAGCCCAGAGTGATGAAGAGGAAGGATGGAGAGCCCAGAGTGATGAAGAGGAAGGATGGAGAGCCCAGAGTGATGAGGAGGAAGGATGGAGAGCCCAGAGTGATGAAGAGGAAGGATGGAGAGCCCAGAGTGAAGAGGAGGAAGGATGGAGAGCCCAGAGTGAAGAGGAAGAAGGATGGAGAGTCTGGAGTGATGATGATGAGGAGGAGGAGGAAGGATGGAGAGTGTGGAGTGATGATGATGAAGAGAAGGAGGAAGGATGGAGAGTCTGGAGTGATAATGATGATGATGAAGGATGGAGAGTCTGGAGTGATGATGATGAAGAGGAGGAGGAAGAGGAAGGATGGAGAGTCTGGAGTGATGATGAGGAGGAGGAGGAGGAAGGATGGAGAGTCTGGAGTGATAATGATGATGATGAAGGATGGAGAGTCTGGAGTGATGATGATGAAGAGGAGGAGGAAGAGGAAGGATGGAGAGCCCAGAGTGATGAGGAGGAAGGATGGAGAGCCCAGAGTGATGAAGAGGAAGGATGGAGAGCCCAGAGTGATGAGGAGGAAGGATGGAGAGCCCAGAGTGATGAAGAGGAAGGATGGAGAGCCCAGAGTGAAGAGGAGGAAGGATGGAGAGCCCAGAGTGAAGAGGAAGAAGGATGGAGAGTCTGGAGTGATGATGATGAGGAGGAGGAGGAAGGATGGAGAGTCTGGAGTGATGATGATGAAGAGGAGGAGGAAGGATGGAGAGTCTGGAGTGATGATGATGAGGAGGAGGAGGAGGAGGAAGGATGGAGAGTCTGGAGTGATAATGATGAAGGATGGAGAGTCTGGAGTGATGATGATGAAGAGGAGGAGGAAGAGGAAGGATGGAGAGTCTGGAGTGATGATGAGGAGGAGGAGGAAGGATGGGGAGTCTGGGGTGATGATGAGGAGGAGGAGGAGGAAGGATGGGGAGTCTGGGGTGATGATGAGGAGGAGGAGGAAGGATGGGGAGTCTGGGGTGATGATGAGGAGGAGGAGGAAGGATGGGGAGTCTGGGGTGATGATGAGGAGGAGGAGGAAGGATGGGGAGTCTGGGGTGATGATGAGGAGGAGGAGGAGGAAGGATGGAGAGTCTGGAGTGATGGTGATGATGATGATGATGATGAAGGGTGGAATGCTCGGAGTGATAAGGAGAGGAGATGTAGTGATGGGAGGGGAAGGGGGCGGAGTCTAACTCTCCCATGTACACGGTGCTATGCGCTCTGCTATGCGCTCTGACCGCTGCCTGGTACCCGTTCAGCTTCCCGTTGCTAGGGACCCTGCCCCGCCCCCTAGTGACGCCGAGCCAGTTGCCAAAGAAGAGAGCGGAGCGGAGTCAGTCGCGCATATCTGACGTCAGTTCCGGTATCTATTGGTAACGTGTCCTTACACCGGCGAACCGTGATCAACACATCGAGGACCCGGACATGGCGGAGCTGGAACCCTCCGCCCTAAACAATGACAGCACCGAGGTGCCCGGGAACGGCACGGCCAAGCTGCTCAGCTCTCCGGAGGGCACCGCTCTGGCCTATGGCAGCCTGCTGGGGATGGCTCTGCTCCCCATCTTCTTCGGGGCCATGAGGAGTGTCACCTGTGCCCGGGGGAAGGTGAGAGAGGGGGCTCCTATCTGTCCTCTGTCCATTCTCTATGATCTCCTCTCTGTCCGTTCTTCTTCTATGCTCTCCTCTCTGTCCGTTCTTCTTCTATGATCTCCTCTCTGTCCGTTCTTCTTCTATGATCTCCTCTCTGTCCGTTCTTCTTCTATGATCTCCTCTCTGTCCGTTCTTCTTCTATGATCTCCTCTCCTCTGTCCATTTCTTCTTCTATGATCTCCTCTCCTCTGTCCATGTTCCCAGTACCACACACATACAGCAATATATTATCAGTTCTCCTCTATAACTCTATGTTGTTTGTCCCCAGAATGCCTCTGACATGCCAGAGACGATTACCAGCCGGGATGCGGCCCGCTTTCCCATCATCGCCAGTTGTACCCTTTTTGGGCTTTACATCTTTTTTAAGGTGAGTGCTGGGGAGTTGTTCCCCCCCCCCCCCCTGGAATATCTGGGGAGTCGTTGTTGCCCCCCTTTGGAGTATCTGAAGTGTTGTTGCTCCCCTTTGGAGTATCTGGGGCGTTGTTGTCGCCCCCTCATTTTATTGCTGATTCGGAAGAAAAGCATACAGCAATGTTGGGACATGCCTGTCCTTTTATCAAGCTCACTCTAGTCAGATCAGTGATATGTATATAGAGCCGCACACCAGAAATGACACCGATGGAATACAGTGTAATCATTGCTTATACAAGATACAAAGTAACAGAGGCTGTCACCAGGTATAAATACTCATCCCTAAGAGAGCCAGCCTATGATTGCTACTCCAAAGTTATAAAAAAATCAAAGGGTTAGCTTAGAGCTACGGCTGATTATTAATAATAATAATTATCAATAGATTTACTTTCCCTGTAGACTCTGAGATGTGTACAGTAAGTTGGAATGTAGAGAGTCTATATACATCATTAACCATTACAGAGGGCATTCATGCGTGTCAGCTACCACTACAGCAGTGAGACTTGTGTAATGAACTAGGAAATGACTTTGGAGTTTATCTTGTGTAACAACAATTTCTCCAGTAAAGTAGAACTAAAAGCAATTTCTGTTTTCATTTTGGGTAGAGTCAGGGAGGGTTGTAACCCCTGTCAGTTAACTCCTCACACCACTCCATGCTTTATTTTGTTGAAAAATCACTTTGAACCCCCCCCCATAGCATTTCTGGCCGTGGCCATTTTGAGTAAGGACAGATGATTCATGTAGCATTTACTTCCTGGATTCCATCTACCTTTAGCTCAAGCATGCAGGCAAGAGGATGTGCTTATCTGAGAATACCCCTCCTTACTTCCTGGAGACTCCTGGGATGTATGACATCATTTGCCTAGGCAAGAAACCAGGAAGTAACTGAAGAAATAAAAAATAAAAATAAAAAAGGTGTGGATTGGAAGAGTGAAGTTTCACTTTAAGGATCTTGTCACCGCTAGGGTGACTTTGATCTTCATTGGTGTCTATGATATGTATTTTACTGTTTTATTCCTTTGTGTTGCAGAATCCCTTTGAATCTGAAGTAGACATTTTACACCTGACTCAGCATTTACACCTGACAGATAATGATGTTGTTAATTTACATCCTTTTTTTTTTTTGTTTTTAAAACAAATTTTTACTTTTGTATTCTAAGGCCAGTTGCACACGGGTGTAATAATTTACCATTACTAGGACAGGAACACCGGAATTTTTTTTTTTTTTTTTTTTTTCAAGCTGAGTACATGATTGTTGGAGTTGGTGGGACCTGCTCTCTGAGAGGGGCGGTGCCGGTCCAGGCATGTGGGCGGATCCTGACTTCATTGTCCCAATCTTCCCCTAGCCTGGACCGGCTCTGTGACATCAGCCAACAGCAGGCCTCAGCCCGCTGTCTGCTGAAAACAGGTCACAGGAGTGCAGAACACACTGTACTCTTGTGATCCTCAGGAGAAGTACAGCCAAACAAGCTTTCCCTGTACTTCTCCTTTATGGCCTGAGTAATGTTGAGTATAGACGAGTAAAATTCTTCTACATTTCTGTTGTAATATACTCATTTCTAGTCATGTAATCATGCTTATAGACGAGGAAACGCGCTTATGCAAGTAAATTAATGCACTTAAATGTATCATTTTCTATTTTACTGTCTCTGCTCTTTATTCAATGCTGTAATACTGATCTGTACTCAGCTGTGTGCATGGTTCCATAGACAACAATGCATCTCATTTCGGTAAAAAATGGCAGCGTTTTTTACTCCCGTATGCAAGAGTCCTTTTTATGTCGTTTCAGGTCTTCAGCTCTATTACTAATCTGATTGCAATTAGCTTGCTAAAAGGCAGGGTTGCCTGAAACTTTGCCATACCGTTTTGCTTCTTAAAGTGGAATTTTACCCATACCTTGATAAAAAAAAAATAATAATAATGTTCTTTTAGCAAGTGACATGGAAATTTGGCTGTAAGCTATGCACACAGCCATATCTCCTGTGCTAATAAGCACCCCTTTCCATCTTATGATATAATACCAATTTCGTCTAATAAAATAAATGCATCTTATCTAAAAACCCACGCATTCCAAGTAAACAGACATCTGCTCCTCCTTACATTCTCAGCTCAGCATGCCTGAATTTCTCCAGCTCGCATGCCCTTTTATTACCTCCAAAAGCTTTCACAAACAGGAAGTGATGGTTCCAACAGCCAATCACTTCTTACATTGCAAGTGACATCACAGGAAATGAAAACAGGATGTGAATGACCATATAAGGATGTAACAGGATGTGAGAACACAGAAATCCTTCCAATAGGGTCAAATACAGAACCAATCAAAGACATGTATACATTCAGAATAGGAATACAGTAGTGACGTGTGCAGACGGTGGTGTGCAAAACCATGTGGCAAGCACATGGCTTTGAACACAACCGTGCGCACACTCCCACTGCAGAATTGGAACCTCTGACGGAGGCTCTTTACCACGCGATTAGCTGTGTCCAGTCACGGCTGATCACGATGTAAACCTGAAGAGCCATTTATCGGCTTTTCCTCACTCGTGTCTGACAGACATGAGTAGAGGAGAGCCGATCGGCAGCTCTTTTGACAGGGGGTGTCTGCGCTGATTGTTTATCAGCGCAACTTCCCCGTGGATGCCCACACTGGACCACCAGGAATGTCACCAGGACCACCAGGGAAGCCCCCAACACGTGGATGGCCAGGTATGTCCCCCATGGCCACCAGGGATACCACTGTGTGCCAAATATATGCCAGTCAGTGCCCATTATGAATGCCTGCCAGATCAGTGATGCCCATCCATGCCACCCATAAGCACCCATTAGTGCAGCCTCATCAGTGCCCGTGATTGAAGGAGAAAACTTGCTTATTTACAAAATTATTTTATTTTCTGTCATTTTTTTACTTGTTGCGCAAAAAATAAAACCTCAGCAGTGATCAAATACCACCAAAAGAAAGCTCTATTTGTGGGAGCAAAATGATAAAAATTTAGTCTGGGTACAGTGTTGTATGACCGGGCAATTGTCATTCAAAGTGCGGCAGCGCTGAAAATTGGCCTGGGCAGGAAGGGGGTATAAGTGCCCGGTATTGAAGTGGTTAAACAGTGTAGGCACGTAATAATGTTTTACATAACAACTATAGGGGGCCAGCCTGAAATCATCAAGCAGGACTTTACTTTCTGAATAATATTCCACTTTAAAGAGCAATACAATTATTCTCTAGATGCAGCTTCCCCCTCCCTGTGTTTGTCTAATTTTGGTGGTTTGATGGAAACACACCAGGTTACCAACTGTCTGTATTGGTGCTGGCTCTCACAAATATATATATATATACTGAGATTTAATCTAATGTCTTCTAAAACTCTTTCCCTCCACAGATCTTCTCACAGGAGTATATAAATCTTCTTCTGTCAATGTATTTCTTCATCCTGGGAGTCTTGGCCCTGGCACACACAATCAGGTGAGGAAGCATGCCTGACCCTACATGGTAGAGAAGACCTCAGCCTCATGGGCAGTGCATTGTTTTCAGGGAGATCAGAAAAGTGCTGTAAAGTGGTCACCAGAGCATGAGGATGTAATGAGCACATATGTCTCTCCTTGTGGTACATACACTATATATACAAATCACACAGACATGAGATTTTTAAAATCTATACAGCAAGCTGATTTCTTTTTCACATCTGTCTAAAACACACAGAAAACACTCGGCATTCTCTGTAACAGGCAACTGATTGTCTCCCTCTTTCCTTCTACAGCCCATTCATGAACAGGATCTTCCCCGAAAACTTCCCCAGCAAACAGTATCAACTGCTCTTCACTCAGGGCACCGGGGAGAGCAAGGAAGGTGAGATGTGGACAGACTGGATAATCTTCTCTCCCTTTCCCTCCTCTCCTCTCTCATGTTCACTTGCTCTCGCTTTTGCGCTCTCTCTCGCTTTTGCGCTCTCTCTCACTTTTGCGCTCTCGTTCTCTCTCTTTTGCGCTCTCGCGCGCGCTCTCTCGCTTTTGCTCTCTCGCTCTCTCGCTTTTGCTCTCTCGCTTTTGCGCTCTTGCTCTCTCGCTTTTGCGCTCTTGCTCTCTCGCTTTTGCGCTCTTGCTCTCTCGCTTTTGCGCTCTCGCTCTCTCGCTTTTGCGCTCTCGCTCTCTCGCTTTTGCGCTCTCGCTCTCTCGCTTTTGCTCTCTCGCTTTTGCTCTCTCGCTTTTGCGCTTTTGCTCTCTCGCTTTTGCGCTCTCGCGCTTTTGCTCTCTCGCTTTTGCGCTCTCGCTCTCTCTCGCTTTTGCGCTCTCGCTTTCTCTCTCTCGCTTTTGCGCTCTCGCTTTCTCTCTCTCGCTTTTGCGCTCTCGCTTTCTCTCTCTCGCTTTTGCGCTCTCGCTTTCTCTCTCTCGCTTTTGCGCTCTCGCTTTCTCTCTCTCGCTTTTGCGCTCTCGCTTTCTCTCTCTCGCTTTTGCGCTCTCGCTTTCTCTCTCTCGCTTTTGCGCTCTCGCTTTCTCTCTCTCGCTTTTGCGCTCTCGCTTTCTCTCTCTCGCTTTTGCGTGCTCTCTTTTGCTCTCTCTTTTGCGCGCTCTCTTTTGCTCTCTCTTTTGCGCGCTCTCTCGCGCTCTCTCGCTCACTCTCTTTTGCGCGCTCTCTCGCTCACTCTCTTTTGCGCGCTCTCTCGCTCACTCTCTTTTGCGCGCTCTCTCGCTCACTCTCTTTTGCGCGCTCTCTCGCTCACTCTCGCGAGCTCTCTCTCGCTCTCTCTTTGCGCGCTCTCTCTCTCGCTCTCTCTTTGCGCGCTCTCTCTCTCGCTCTCTCTTTGCGCGCTCTCTCTCTCGCTCTCTCTTTGCGCGCTCTCTCTCTCGCTCTCTCTTTGCGCGCGCTCTCTCTCTCGCTCTCTCTTTGCGCGCTCTCTCTTTGCGCGCTCTCTCGCTCTCTCTTTGCGCGCGCTCTCTCTCTCGCTCTCTCTTTGCGCGCTCTCTCTCTCGCGCGCTCTCTCTTTGCGCGCGCTCTCTCTCTCTCGCTCTCTCTTTGCGCGCGCTCTCTCTCTCTCTCGCTCTCTATTTGCGCGCGCTCTCTCTCTCTCGCTCTCTCTTTGCGCGCGCTCTCTCTCTCTCGCTCTCTCTTTGCGCGCGCTCTCTCTCTCTCGCTCTCTCTTTGCGCGCGCTCTCTCTCTCTCGCTGTCAAGTCTGTAGTGTGAGGCCGGGTTGCTGAGAGGGCGCCCCTTGCGGCTGAGTGCAGCACGTCCCTGGATTTGGGTACAGGGAATGCGATGCACAGAGGTGCACGGGTTGCCAGGAATACTGCAAGCTGGCTGGTTGGCTGTAAGTAGCTAGAGTGCGTTGTGGCAGCCGTGCGGAGAGAAGTCTTGAACGGTAACAGCAGGGTAAACCAGGAACAGGGTCCGCAGCCAGGCCAGGGATCAGATACCAAAAGACAGTCCGAGAGAAGTACAGGAACAAGCCGGATCATACACAGAGGGCAGAAGATCGGAGAGTAGTCAGCCAAGCCGGGGTCAGAGCGAGGAGATAAACAGGAACACTGGTCAAGCCGGGCAGAGGTCAAGCAGAGGTCTTCAGAGTTTACAAGGCACAGGAACACAGGAGCTGTTTGATAATCCAGCAAACTGCAAGTGTCAGTGGCAGGTTTAAATAGGCCAGAGGGGTGTGCCTACAAGATCAGGGCGTGCTCACTAGACTCGCCTGCCACCATGACGGTTACTGGCGGAATTGCCCACAACACGGCCATTTCCCTGACATTGCCCCCCCCCAAGGGGCAACCTCCGGATGCCCAACCTGGCCCATCTTTCGGGGTAACGAACTCGGAATCTCTGCAAAAGTCTAGGAGCATGTATATTGGCTGCAGGTTCCCAAGAACTTTCTTCTGCTGGGTAACCCTTCCACTTTATAAGAAATTGAATGATCCTACCTCTCCGGCGGCAGTCCAGGATGGCCTCAACTTCATACTCTGTTTCATCTCCCACAGAAACTGGAGGTGGAGGATCTTCTTTCCTTCCTGAAAAAGGACTAGAGATAACAGCTTTAAGTAAGGAGACATGAAACACAGGGTGCACTTTATAAGAACTCGGGAGTGACAGTTCAAAGGCTACTGGATTGATCTCCCGTCTAATCTTGAATGGGCCAATAAATCTTGGTCCCAATTTCCGGGAGGGACAAGGAAGTTTAAGATTTGCAGAGGAGAGCCAAACCTCATCTCCAACCTTAAAGCTAGGACTCTCCCCCCTCTTTTTGTCATATTGTTCCTTGTAGTCCTCTTGGGCCTTTTGCATGGTTAACCGGAGAGTTTGAAAGTTAGTCTGAATGGATTTTATCCTGTCTTGAACTGCTGGAACTGAGGTCTCTGGAATGACATTAGGTAGAAATGAAGGATGGAACCCATAGTTGGCCCAAAACGGTGATTGATCGGTGGTTGAGTGTACTGAGTTATTGTATGCGAATTCCGCACAGGGGAGTATCAAGTACCAGTCATCCTGGGAAGTGGAGCAAAAACAGCGTAAATATTGTTCTAAGGTCTGATTAGTCCTTTCAGTCTGACCGTTGCTCTGGGGATGATAGGCAGAGGATAGGCAAACTTCAATAGACAAAACTTTGCAGAGCTCTTTCCAAAATCGGGAAGTAAATTGGACTCCTCTATCAGACACAATGCTGTCAGGAAGGCCGTGAAGTCTGACTATCTCTCTTATGAAGGCCTTTGCTGTGTCTGCAGCTGAAGGAGTACCTATCATAGGCACGAAGTGTGACATCTTGGACAGACGGTCTACAACAACTAGAATCGTTGTGAATCTTTCAGAGGGTGGCAGCTCTACTATGAAGTCCATAGATATATTCCTCCATGGTTGTTCTGGTACCGGCAAAGGACGTAGCAGACCCCAAGACTTAATGTTGGACCCCTTGTTTCGCTGGCAGGTAGTGCAGGAGCTTACATACCTTTTGCAATCAATTTTCAAGGTAGGCCACCAAAAGGATCGCTGAACAAGATCTATAGTTTTCCGTACACCGAAGTGGCCAGCAAGTTGATGGTCATGTAAAGTTTGTAAGACCTGGATTCTTGCTTGTTGTGGGACAAAGATCTTGTCCTGATACCAGAGATACCCCCCCTGGCTTCTTAAAGAGGAAGTCTCTGGTTCCTGGCATTGGCGGGAGGCCTGTTCAAGAGAAGACCTTAGATCAGGTTGAATCAAAAGGAAGTTCTGTGGAGACAAGATTGTACTGGATGTTGTTTCTTCTGGGGTATCAGGAAACATTCGGGATAAAGCATCGGCCTTGCCGTTCTTGGAGCCAGGGCGGTAGGTGATGTGAAAGTTGAATCGTGAAAAGAACAGAGCCCAGCGAGCTTGACGGGGTCTCAGGCATTTGGCAGTGCGGAGGTACTCGAGGTTTCTGTGATCGGTGAATATCATTATTGGGTGCGTGGCTCCCTCAAGAAGGTATCTCCACTCTTCTAAGGCTGTCTTAATGGCCAGAAGCTCACGATCACCTACGTCGTAATTCCTCTCGGGTTGGCTCATTTTCCGGGAGGAGAAGGCCACAGGGTGCAGCAGCGACTTGGGTCCCAGGCGCTGTGAAAGTACTGCTCCTGTAGCTACCTCTGAGGCATCGACCTCTAAAATATAGGGCAGGGCAGGATCGGGGTGTCGAAGAATTGGTGCAGAAGTAAACAAAGACTTCAGTTTCTCAAAGGCAGATTGGGCTTCGGAGGACCACAGGAAGCGAACATGTAGGCGGGTTACTTGGGTTATGGGCGAGATGATGGAAGAAAAGTTCCTTATAAACCTTCTATAGAAGTTTGCAAACCCTACAAACCTTTGTACACCCTTCTTGTCTGACGGAGTTGGCCAGTCTAGGATTGCCTGCACTTTCTGTGGATCCATAGCTACACCACCGGTAGAGATGATGAGCCCTAGGAATTGTATGGATTTCTTTTCAAAGTCACACTTTTCTGCTTTCGCGTAAAGTCCGTGTTTTCTTAGTGTGAGTAATACTGTCTTTACGTGAGTCCGATGGAGCTCCAAGGTGGTTGAGAAGATAAGGATGTCATCCAGATAGATGATGACGAAGTAGTCAAGATATTCCCGGAAGATGTTGTTTATGAAGTGCTGGAAAGTAGCCGGGGCATTACAGAGCCCAAACGGCATCACCAAATACTCAAAGTGCCCAAACCTCGTTCTGAATGCCGTCTTCCACTCATCGCCCTCACGGATGCGAACGAGGTTGTAGGCACCACGGAGGTCGAGTTTGGTGAACACTTGAGCTGAACGAAGTCTCTGGAAGAGTTCGGGGACCAGTGGGAGTGGATATCGGTTCTTTATGGTGATTTTATTTAATTCCCTATAGTCCACACATGGTCTTAGAGTCTTATCTTTTTTTTCGACAAAGAAAATGCCGGCACCGGCAGGAGAAGAAGATGGACGAATGAAGCCCTTTGCCAAATTTTCATCTATGTACTGTCGTAGTGTCCCCAATTCCACTTCAGAGAGGGGGAATATACGTCCAAATGGAACTTCGGCCCCTGGAAGCAGCTCGATAGGACAATCATATGGTCGATGTGGTGG
Source organism: Lithobates septentrionalis (assembly GCA_037952835.1). Classification (NCBI taxonomy): domain Eukaryota; kingdom Metazoa; phylum Chordata; class Amphibia; order Anura; family Ranidae; genus Lithobates; species Lithobates septentrionalis. The sequence continues at coordinate 724,809 of JBBDGP010000049.1, read as the reverse complement.
TAGAACCTCTGCCTTTTTCTTATCAAAAACGTCCAGGAATTCATGGTACGCCTGGGGTACATCCTGGTTGGTGGAGGATACCGACTGGACTGTCAGACAACTGGTGGTATCTCTGGATTCAGGGATGAGGCAATGTTGTTGGCAATAGGGGGAAGTGAACAGGACTTCCTTCTTAATCCAATCGATCTGGGGGTTATGGGCTTGGAGCCAAGGGATACCCAAGATAATTGGAGACATAGGTGAACTCAAAACGTCAAAACGTATGAATTCCCGATGGCCATCGGGAGAGGTAGTAAGGAGAGGAGAAGTCTCTTGAGTAACAAGGCCAGAGTTAGGTAGGGTGCCATCTGCTAAACGGACTTCCAGACCCCGTTTCTTGTGGAGGAGGGGCAACCTAAGGTTCCTTGCCAGGTTCAAGTCCATGAAGCAACTGCATGCTCCAGAGTCGATTATAGCCTGGAGCCGGACCTCTTCTTCTCCCAACTGCAGTGAAATGGGAAGAACGAGTTGTGAGGGAGAAGTCCCAGAAACCTGGAAATATGCTGGAGAGTAGGTAGGTGGCTTCTTGAACTTCCTGGGACAGTTGCATAGAAAATGTCCATTTCCTCCACAATAGAGGCAAAGATTGGCTAGGATACGACGACGTCTTTCATCAGGAGTTAGTGCGGAACGTAACAGGCCAATCTGCTTGGGAACTGATCCAAAGGTGGGTGTACTGGCGGGTCTGCAGGTTCGTGATCGTTCGGACTGTCTCTCCCGCAAACGTCGATCCAGTTGGATGGATAATTGGATGAGACCCTCAAGTGTAGTGGGAATCTCGATCCTGGCCAACTCGTCCTTGAGGGATTCGGAGAGTCCTAGACGGAACTGGTGTAGTAAAGCTGCCTCATTCCAGGCTGTGTCTGCGGACCACCGCCGGAAGTCCAGGGTATAGTCCTCTACTGGTCGCCCACCCTGCTGCAGAGAGTGCAGAGCGGCTTCAGCGGTGGCAGTACGCTGGGGATCTTCGTAAAGCTGTGCCATAGCTGCCAGGAATGCATCCACCGTGCAAATGACGGGACTCTTTTGTTCCCATAAGTTATGGGCCCAGGCCTGAGGTTCATCGGACAGCAAAGAGATGAGGAACCCGACTTTAACAGTCTCTAAAGCAAAAGTCCGGGGTTGCAGGGCTAGGTACAATAGACAGGCAGTCTTGAATGATCTGAACTTTTTACGTTCTCCGAAGAATCGCTCCGGAATGGGAACTCGGGGTTCTGGAGGCGGGAACATCATCAAGGAAGCCGCAGAGGTTTGTTCATGAGCAGGTGACTCTGACAGGTGTTGCAACTTATCCGTTAGTTGCAGATAACCTTCCTGTAATTTCTGAACTGCTTGGGTCAGAGTGATGGCTTGTTGGCACAAAGTCTCTAATGGGGACGCACCTCCACCGGCCTCAGTCATGGCTGGATTATACTGTCAAGTCTGTAGTGTGAGGCCGGGTTGCTGAGAGGGCGCCCCTTGCGGCTGAGTGCAGCACGTCCCTGGATTTGGGTACAGGGAATGCGATGCACAGAGGTGCACGGGTTGCCAGGAATACTGCAAGCTGGCTGGTTGGCTGTAAGTAGCTAGAGTGCGTTGTGGCAGCCGTGCGGAGAGAAGTCTTGAACGGTAACAGCAGGGTAAACCAGGAACAGGGTCCGCAGCCAGGCCAGGGATCAGATACCAAAAGACAGTCCGAGAGAAGTACAGGAACAAGCCGGATCATACACAGAGGGCAGAAGATCGGAGAGTAGTCAGCCAAGCCGGGGTCAGAGCGAGGAGATAAACAGGAACACTGGTCAAGCCGGGCAGAGGTCAAGCAGAGGTCTTCAGAGTTTACAAGGCACAGGAACACAGGAGCTGTTTGATAATCCAGCAAACTGCAAGTGTCAGGTTTAAATAGGCCAGAGGGGTGTGCCTACAAGATCAGGGCGTGCTCACTAGACTCGCCTGCCACCATGACGGTTACTGGCGGAATTGCCCACAACACGGCCATTTCCCTGACACTCGCTCTCTCTTTGCGCGCGCTCTCTCTCTCTCGCTCTCTCTTTGCGTGCGCGCTCTCTCTCTCTCGCTCTCTCTTTGCGTGCGCGCTCTCTCTCTCTCGCTCTCTCTTTGCGCGCGCGCTCTCTCTCTCTCGCTCTCTCTTTGCGCGCGCGCTCTCTCTCTCTCTCGCTCTCTATTTGCGCGCGCTCTCTCTCTCTCGCTCTCTCTTTGCGCGCGCTCTCTCTCTCTCGCTCTCTCTTTGCGCGCGCTCTCTCTCTCTCGCTCTCTCTTTGCGCGCGCTCTCTCTCTCTCTCGCTCTCTCTTTGCGCGCTCTCTCTCTCTCTCGCTCTCTCTTTGCGCGCTCGCTCTCTCTCTCTCGCGCGCTCTCTTTCTCTCTCCCCCTTTCTCTCTTTTCTGATGGCCATTGCTGCTGGGGAAGAACTGTGAATTTCAGTGGGATTCTCTCACCACCGAATGCTTTGAGGGGTTTCAAAGCCAGCAAGCTGAAATATGCATCACCAGTTATGTGGGCTGATACTCTTTGTGCTGTCCTTTTTAACAGCACAAGCAAATTGTCCCCCATTAATGTGCTGCATGTTATAGTGTAGCTTCTACGGTATCGGAAGCATTGACAGGCTCTGTGCCTGTGTAACAATACTGTTGCTATGATTATAACATTTATTTGTTTGATTTTATGCAGCAGCTAATTTAAACGCCAAGATCCGTTCACATGATCACGGATAATGCCCTGAGGCTGGGTAGCCTGCAGGTCTCCAGCACTTAAACACATAAAGTGAATCTGACTCCGCTTAAGAATGCTAATTCTAGTGCCGACGTGTTGTACCTTGTGAGGTCTGCGAGTACCTGGGACCAGAATCACCGTGTACACCGTGTCCAGCCTGTACCTGAGGCCTCCACCTCCTAACCAATGAAGCCTCATCACTGCTCACTCTAATTCTGCCCATAAATCTAATCCAATCATTCAGTCTGTATAATTGTAATTTTCCTCTATTTTCCATTAACCACTGGCCATAAAAAACACATTGAAGGAGTTAAAGAATCCAATCACTTTCTATCAGATTGCCTAACCTGGTTCATTTATTTTGGTTTGCTATTAAATTACAATCATTTTTTCAATATATTAAATAACTATTCATAAAAGTGGTTTTCCAGTCAGTCATATTCATTGATTGTTAGTTCCCTTTTTGTTATTTTGTGTTTAACTGCTTAACCCTAGGTGGACGTCATAGGATGTCCTTTGCAGTGGAGATATCTGGATGATGGATGCAGCTGCAGGCATCATTCATATAACATTTTGTTTCAGCCGGTGATTCCCTGCAATGTAGAAGTAATCAAAGCGGTTGTTCAGCCGCTTGATTGCTTTTACAGGCAGCAGGAGGGGACGCCAACCCACCAATAGCCACCCACCCCCCTGCCTCCCTCCGTTGCCTCCCGCCGTTGCTTCTCTGGTCTCTCCCGTGTGATCCGGGAGCCGGAGAATGAATCGGCTGACGACGGCCGTTTACCATAGAGCTGACTGTGGACCAGATGGTCCCCGGCCATCTCTATGACCCTCGGAGGCCGCAAGCGATGTCATGATGTCACTTCCAGCGCCGGGCGCTGGGAGATGTAAACACTGACGTGTTTTTTTTTTTTTTTTCTGGGAGACCTCAGATTGTGTTTTTTGATTTATTCATTTGTTTATATTATATCATGCTTTCCAGCCTAGAGGAGAGATGTTGGGACTTATAGACCCAAAGATCTCTCCGTAAACAGGACCTGTCATGTGCTATTCCTATTACAAGGGATGTTTACAGTGCTTTGAATAAGTATTCATACCCCTTGAAATTTTCCACATTTTGGCATGGTACAACTAAAAACGTAAATGTATTTTATTGGAATTTTATGTGATAGACCAACACAAAGTGGAAGGAAAATGATAAATGGGTTTTCAACATTTTTTTACAAATAAATATGTAAAAAGTGTGGGGTACTTTTGTATTGTGCCCCCCTGAGTCAGTACTTTGTAGAACCTCCTTTCGCTGCAATTACAGCTGCAAGTCATTTTGGGGATGTCTCTACCAGCTTTGCACATCTAGAGAGGGACATTTTTGCCAATTTTGTCAATTTTGGATGGAGAGCGTCTGTGAACAGCAATATTCAAGTCTTGCCACAGATTCTCAATTGGATTTAGGTCTGGACTTTGACTGGGCCATTCTAACACATGAATATGCTTTGTTCTAAACCAGGGATATGCAATTCACAGACCTCCAGCTGTTGCAGAACTACAAGTCCCATGAGGCATAGCTAGACTCTGACAGCCACAAGCATGACACCCAGAGGCAGAGGCATGATGGGACTTGTAGTTTTGCAACAGCTGGAGGTACCCCTGATCTAAACCATTCCATTCTGGCTGTATGTTTAGGGTCGTTGTCCTGCTGGAAGGTGAACCTCAGCCCCAGTCTCAAGTCTTTTGCAGACTCAAACAGGTTTTCTTCTAAGATTGTCCTGTATTAGGCTCCATCCATCTTCCCATCAATTCTGACCAGCTTCCCTGTCCCTGCTGAAGAAAAGCATCCCCACAACATGATGCTGCCACCACCATGTTTCACAGTGGGGATGGTGTGTTCAGGGTGATGTTCAGTGAATTTGTGAGCTTCTCTTTCAAAGGTATTTTATAGTCTGCTTTTTTTTTTTTTTTACTTCTCCTCTGTGTTTTGCAGAGATATTGAATTATGAATTTGATACCCGGGATCTGGTGTGTCTCATCATCAGCGGCGTGGTTGGTGTCTGGTACCTCCTGAAGAAGGTAAGACCTGGCTCCCAGTCATGTTAAAGGAATCCATGCTTTTTATACCTTTTTTTTTATTTTATTTTTTTTCCATTTAGGACAAAAAAAAAGTAGTTACTATAGTAATAAGATGTCAAAATGGAGCATGTGAGGAATAGGAAGGGTTTGTGGAAAAAAGCAGCTCAAAATAAGGAAAACCACAGAAACTGAAGCTGTTTTGCTGTTGAATAAAACCTACAAATAATGAGTCAAATGGTAGAAAAATGGGATTATTATTATTATTATATACCTATTTGAGAACTAGCAGCGGAAGGGGTCTTCCAACTATTCACCTCTATAGACAGACTTTTTTTTCCCCAGAAAGACAGCTAAGAAATATTACATGACTAATAATATATATATAACCTGATTTTCTGTTTTTGACCTCTGACTGTGTGTTGCCATTTCTTTCCAGCACTGGATTGCCAATAACCTTTTTGGTTTGGCGTTCGCCCTCAATGGAGTGGAGCTGCTTCACCTAAACAATGTCAGCACTGGCTGCATTCTGCTGGGGGGGCTCTTTATCTACGATGTCTTCTGGGTGAGTGCAGTGAGGGGCCGGTTCTACAATATGGAGGATGGTAATGGTCTGAAATAAAATCTAATTGGCTGTTTTTTATTTTAGGTATTTGGGACCAATGTCATGGTAACTGTGGCTAAATCCTTTGAAGCACCAATAAAGTGTAAGAATCTAATGGCAATTTATCCATGTTTCTTAGAATTCTAAAACGGGTATCCTTCCATCTTCACTTTTCCTCCTTGTTCCTCTCCCTCCACCATAATCCCATCCTTTGTTTTCTTAGACAGGTCCATTGGTTTTCATCTTCCTCCTAATTCACACATCTCTTTAAATGACTCTTTAAATGACGATTTACATGACCATTCTAAAACGGACTGCTAAGTGTCAGGATCTGCCCTTCCTGTAATTCTCTCAGTATTTAAAGTGGTTGTAAAGTCAGAAGTTTTTTTTTTTTTTTAATCTTAATGCATTAAGGTAAAAAGCCTTCTGTGTGTAGCAGCCTCCCTAACACTTACCTGAGCCCCATCTCTATGCAGCGATGTCCGCGAATGCCTCCCGATTGGCTGAGACAGAGTAGCAGCGATATTGGCTGCAGTCATTCAAAGTCAGTCAGCCAATGAGGAAAGAAAGGGGGAGGGGCCAGGTCATGGCTCCGAGTCTGACCGGACAGAGGGAGCTCGGCTCGGGTGCCCCTATAGCAAGCTGCTTGCTGTGGGGGCACTCACCGGGGGGGAGGGGCCAGGAGAGCAGAAGATGGACCCGAGAAGAGGAGGATCGGGGCTGCTCTGTGCAAAACCACTACACAGAGCAGGTAAGTATAACATGTTTGTTGTTTTTATTAAAAAAAAAAAAAAGACTATACAGTCACTTTAAATACAAACCTGGCTTCACTGGGTTAACGCTGCAACCTTCTGGTAAGGCATGGGTTTAATAGAACTAAGGGAACTGTCACAGGCACTTGTTAAGAGTGCCCAGCTTTGCTCAACCTTTCCACCCAGCTCCTCTATTCATAGAATCCTGTACTACAGCTTTTATGAATGGAGGACAGGTGGATGATTAGAAGGTCCTCCTTCATTATTAGATTAATTGAAGCAGTAGTATGGATGGAGGGGGCAGAAAAGTATAGTTATGCACTCCTGATAAGTTCCTGTGACCGCTCCCTTAGTTCTATTGATCACCAACACACCAAAAGATTGTGGGGTTGGGGGAGGGGCATCAGAGGAGGAAGATTTCCGCAGGATGACAACACAGCAGCACAAGGGACACGTCTCACTGAAGTGAAGTAATGTCCCTTGTGCGAGATTTTTGATAATAAATAAATAAATAAATAAATATATATATATATATATATATATATATATATATATATATATATATATATATTCTGTGTAAACTTTAGGCTTTCCATAAATAACCTTTCATTAACTCAATTTCCTGTGTGGGAAATGGCTGCCTTTTTCTTTTCTTCTTCTTCTTTTTTTTTTTTTTTTTTCTTCTCCTCCTTTTTCCTTTTTTTTTTTTTTTTTTTTTTTAAGTTCAGGTCAGCTTTAACATTCTAGCTTTGCCTTATCTGCCCCCTATTTTTCCTCCCCCCTTTGTGTTCCCCTCAGTGGTCTTTCCTCAGGACCTGTTGGAAAAGGGACTTGCAGCCAATAATTTTGCCATGTTGGGACTTGGTGACATCGTCATTCCAGGTAAGGCTCTTGTATGGCTTTAACCACGTCAGCCCCGGAAGGTTTCATACCCCTTCCTGACCAGAGCATGTATTGCAATTTGGCACTGCATTACTTTAACTGGTAATTGCGCGGTCGTGCGATGTACCCAAACAAAATTGATGCCCCCCCCCCCCAAATAGAGCTTTCTTTTGGTGGTATTTGATCACCTTCGCAGTGGTTTTTTTTTTTTTTTGCACTATAAACCAAAAAAAGCGCGACAATTTTGAAAAAAACAATATTTTTTACTCTTTGCTATAAAACATATCCAATAAAAAAAATGGAATTTCTTCATCAGTTTAGGCCAATGTGTATTCTGCTACATATTTTTGGTAAAAAAAAAAATCCCAATGAGCGTATATTGATTGGTTTGCGCAAAAGTTTTATAGCGTCTACAAACTATAGGATATATTTATGGAATTGTTTATTTTTTTAATAGTAATGGCGGCGATCAGCAATTTTTAGCGGGACTTTGACATTGCGGCGGACAAATCTGACACTAAGTGACACTTTTTGGGGACCAGTAACACCAATACAGAGACCAGTGCTAAAAAAAAAATGCACTGTACTAATGACACTGACAGGGAAGGGGTTAAACTTGGGCGATAAAAGGGTTAAATGTGCTCCTAGGGAGTGCTTGCTGAGGGGGGGGTGTGCTTTTGACTGGGGGGAAGAGAGAGATCTGTGTTCCTGCTTAGCAGAAACACAAGATCAATGGCTTCCCTACGGACAGAACGGCGATCTGCCTTGTTTACATAGGCAGACCGCCGTTCTGTCTCTCTCTGGAGAGATCGCTGAGTGCCAATGAACATCGAGTCCACTGGACCTACTGATTGGGTCCCACTGTATCCAATCACAGCGGGTCGCCGGTGGCACGCAGACACAAGACCCAGAAGAAGCTGCGATGTACCTGTACGTTTTTTTGCACTAACAGGCTGCCGCAATAAAAGTTTGTGGGGCAGTTAATCTCCGTAATCCAGAATGTTTGTTTCTAACCATTTGGACACTATCCACCCTGATCGATAAATATTTGCAGCACTTTTTTTTAACTATGTATTCTGTTTCATATTTCCAGGGATCTTCATTGCTTTGCTGCTCCGTTTTGACATCAGGTGAATATGAAACCTGTTGAGTGCGCTGTTGTATCCTCACTAACCACAAGGGGGCACCAAAATGCTCTTGCTGCTAATAATGCATTGTTTTTCTGGCCATACATTAAAGTGATTGTAAACGATCACCTTGTAAAACAACCCATTCAGATTTAATTAGAAATGAAAGGCAAAACATATTTGTATAAAAATACGTTATTATTACCTATTTTCTCTCTCTTTTTAATTTTTTTATAAATGATCACATTCCTTCTGTTCTCAGCTGCATAAGAGCTGGGGGAGGAGGAGAAGCAGCAGCAGCAGCAGCACACTGAGCTTCCCAGTGAATGGCTGTGCAGCTGGAGGCGTGTCAGTATAAGTCTGATCATTGGAGGAGAGCAGGCTGAGTTCCCAGCATAGCTAGAGAAATGACCACGGTGTGCTCTCCTGCTTAGTGTGGTCAGTTTTTAATAGGAAAGCAGAGGGACTAGCCTGGAACACCAGGGATTTCACATAAAGGAAGCAATACAGAGAGAACAGGAGACTTTCTCATACAAGTAATATAGTACAGCAGGCACATATCAGGAATATGAAGTAACAAACTATTTAAAGCCAAATAATGGTTGTTTATATTGTGATTCTGCGACCAGCCTGTTGCATGTGGCTATCTTAATAAAGATTTTTATTTTTTTTTCACTGTGCAAATTAATTTTTATAGCCTAAGGAAGAGATCTACAGATAACCTGCGTACCTTCCTAAGCAATTGCAAAACCATATGAAACGCCCCGGTAAACTTTTTAGGCAGTGCCGACGGCCATCTTAGTTTTTGTTTTTTGGTTAGTCAGTGGTATGGAGGGTTGTTAGTATGTGCTGTAGGGCAGGAGTAGGCAACCTGGGGCCCTCCAGCTGTTGTGGAACTACATTTCCCATGAGGCATTGCAAGGCTGGCAGTTACAATTACTCCCAGAGGCATGATGGGACTTGTAGTTCTGCAACAGCTGGAGGAGCCCTAGGTTGCCTACCCCTGTTGTAGAAGGTTTACTAGGTGCAGAGGTGACATGATATAATGGCTGATGTGTCTATCATTTAAGTAAAGACTTTTTTTTTTTTTTACAGCTTAAAGAAGAACTCCCACACATACTTCTATACCAGCTTTTTAGCGTACATCTTTGGTCTGGCCCTCACCATCTTTGTGATGCACACCTTCAAACATGCTCAGGTGAGGCAGGAAACATCTGGATTTCTATAAAGCTGCTCCTCAGGAAAACAGTAAAATACACATTAAAATATAGTCAGTCTGGTTGAAAAAAGTCCATCTAGTCCAACCAATAAAAGGAGGGGGAAAAGAAATTATACAATCCCATATACGCAATCCTATACCCACAGTAATCCATAGAAAGGCGAAAAACCCCAGTAAAGCATGATCCAATTTGCTGCAGCAGGGGAAAAAAATGATTTCCTGATCTCAGAGAGGCGATCGGATTTTCCCCAGATCAACTTTACCTATAAATGTCAGTACCCAGTTATATGATGTACGTAATATAGTGTATACAGCACTCCCAAACCGCCCCAAAGATGCTGCTTGCTGGACTGTTTCTAACGTTCTGTAAGCGCACCGCCCCAGTGTAAAAGCACTCAGGTTTTCACATTCGGGCGGCATGGGAGGCAGCTTTACATTCGCTATTTCTAGCACTAAAACGCCTGAAAACCGCCTCAGTGTGAAAGGGCTCTTCCACATAGGTAAGTGTAGGCATGTTTGTTTGTTTTTTTTTGTTTTTTATATATAAAAATAACAATTCTTTATAACCACTTTAAGATGTTAATTTCGTCGACTCAAATGACTAAATCATTTTAGTCGACTAAATGAATACTATTTTAGTCAACTAAAATACGACTAAAACAATTGAGATGACTAAAATACGACCAAAACTCGAATGGCATTTTAGTCCAAAGACTAAAATGGGATTAAAATGGCATTTTAGTCAAAAGACTAAAAACTAAATTGAAATTTTAATTCAAAATTTACACTGGTCTTTTAGTGCATGTTCATACCTCCAATACCTTAAATAATAAGAGATGAGATTTTTCACTCCAGCAGTATATAATGAGTTTGGAAATTGTACAGAAATGTTGACTAATGCATTCCAATTTAATTACACCCATTCGATTTCAGGTGACTAAAAATGAGTTTTAGTCAACTAAAATGTACTGGAGATTTAAGGAAGTAGAGCGAAAAAGTCCTGGACAGCCGCACTCAGAATAATGAATTGCCTTTATTGAATGATCATAAAAGATACATGCCACAGCAGAAAAATGCAGGAAACTGACGTGTTTCACACTAGTCAGTGCTTAATCATAGCTATATAAGCACTGACTATAGTGTGAAACGCGTCAGTTTTCCTGCAATTTTCTGCTGTGGCATGTATCTTTTATGATCATCATTCAATAAAGGCAATTCATTATTCTGAGTGCGGCTGTCCAGGACTTTTTCTCTCTACTTCAATAGAAGCATTGCCGGCACCCGTTACTTCCAGCATGGAAGAGATGTGTGTTCCTGATTGACCTTCTTAGAGCGGTGATATCCTTCTTGTACTGGAGATTTAGTCGACTAAATACGACTAAAACAATTGCACAAGACTAAAATCGGACTAAAACTAAAATGCCATTTTAGTCCTAAGACTAAAACGAAATCGAAATTTGTTGCCAAAATTAACACTGGTCCTGACAGTTGTATTAATGATAGAGCTGAATTAATTTTAGTTTTTGTCATATCTGGCTGGAGTTCAGTCCTAACATGTACCTGCAATTCTAAAATGACATATGTGCTATTTGTTGCCTTCATACTTTTTCCTCCCCTGCAAAGTGTTATTTTATTGACAAATCTGTCCGGTGGCTCATTGCTGCCTGTATGTGTCCTGTACTCATGTGACTGTTCTCTGCTCCTCCGCAGCCTGCCTTGCTGTACCTGGTCCCGGCCTGCATCGGCTTCCCTCTGCTGGTAGCGCTGATCAAAGGAGAGCTGACCGAGATGTTCAGGTGAGGATGGGGATTTGTCCTGGGGGGGGAGTAGAGTAGAGATTTGGGGTTGGGGGACGTATAGAAAATTTCTTCACACGATTCTGCCTCCTTTTTTCTCTTCTTCCTTTTCCTCCCCCTCCATTTTCTGCATTCTGACACTTTTTTTTTTTTTTTTTTTTTATTCCATTGTCCTTTTTGTCACCTCCCATTCATTTTGATGTACAATCCCTTAACAATGATCCGGTGTGCCGTTCTGCCTGCCATGTGGCTTCTGTTCTACTGACCACATTTTTTTCTTTGTCGTTCTTTCATCTGTGCCCCCTCCACTCCTCTGTATACCTGTGCCCCCTCCACTTCTCTGTATACCTGTGCCCCCTCCACTTCTCTGTATGCCTGTGCCCCCTCCGCTTCTCTGTATGCCTGTGCCCTCTCCGCTCCTCTGTATGCCTGTGCCCTCTCCGCTCCTCTGTATGCCTGTGCCCTCTCCGCTCCTCTGTATGCCTGTGCCCTCTCCGCTCCTCTGTATGCCTGTGCCCTCTCCGCTCCTCTGTATGCCTGTGCCCTCTCCGCTCCTCTGTATGCCTGTGCCCTCTCCGCTCCTCTGTATGCCTGTGCCCCTCTCCGCTCCTCTGTATGCCTGTGCCCCTCTCCGCTCCTCTGTATGCCTGTGCCCCCCTTCGCTCCTCTGTATGCCTGTGCCCCCCTTCGCTCCTCTGTATGCCTGTGCCCCCCTTCGCTCCTCTGTATGCCTGTGCCCCCCTTCGCTCCTCTGTATGCCTGTGCCCCCCTTCGCTCCTCTGTATGCCTGCGCCCCCCGACCCCTCTACTCCTCTGTATGCATGCGTCTTGGCCTCTTTGTCTTTTGTCCTTCCTTTTATTTTTATTTTTTTTTCTTCTCCTGTCCCCCATTATTTTTTATTTTATTTTTTTTTTTAAACCCTTCCCGGTCTGTTCTTGCTGCCCCTCCTGTCCTCTCCTCCTCCACAGCTATGAGTCCTCTGCGGAACTTCTACCTCACACTCCTCGCCTCTCTCACTTTCCGGTGGTCTCTGGATCTCCCGCCAGCCTGGCCGAATCCATGCAACCAAAATCCTTTTCCCCCCGCCGCAGGCGGCAGTTGAACCCCAGCTCTATGTGAAGGGCCTCTATTCATATCTGCATTCGGACAGGCGCAGCCCTGCCCTCCCACTTCAGCCACAACCCCTTACGCAGCCTCACCCGCCATCCAAAAGACTACATGACTAGACTCCCATCACCTGCATCACCTCTGTTACCCAGCGGACATTTAACTCCATGTGCCGGAGTCCATAACTGTAAATATGTAAGGGGGCACCATTGCACACAGATTACCCCGCTCCCTTTTTATTATTCATGGGATGGGCATCCAGCTACACCGTGCCTGTTGGATCAAAAGACTGTGGCCTGGGGTCTCGCTATGAAGCAAAAGTGTCGCACAACTTGTACATTACTATGCTTTACATTTTGTATTTTTTATGTGAAAAGGGGAAGGTCTAATATACCAGCTTGGACACCAGATTGCCTGTTAACTTAAAGCAAGCCTTGTAGTAAAATGCAAGGTCCACCTATTGGGTTTGGGCCCCCTCCCGCTGTATAAACTGATGCCTAATAGTACTTGGAAAAGAAAAAAAGCAAGAAATAAAAAGTAAGGGAAAAAAAGTTAATTATATACTTACCTTACCTCCATCTTCAGCATTGCTGGGCATGACACCACAGTTCTTCTAGGATTATTCCTTGAGAAAGCAGAGCGGGCCAAATTATCATATGGAGGCACTCCAGTATGTTGCAAGTGCGGCTTCTCATCAGATTTGTTCTGCTCTGTAATCTCCAGGATCTTGCCGGAAGGCGTATGATGTCACTCGCGCCTAAGCACCATGAGAAAAAAGGTGGGGCAAGGTAAGTATACTTTTTTCCTTGCGGGTACAGTGAGGGAAAACAGTATTTGATATCCTGCTGATTTTGTACGTTTGCCCACTGACAAAGAAATAATCAGTCTAAAATTTTAATGGTATTTTTTTTTACCAGTGAGAGACAGAATAACAACAAAAATATCCAGAAAAATGCATTTAAAAAAAGTTATAAATGTAATTTATTTTTTAATGAGTGAAACAAGTATTTGACCCCTTCGCAAAACATGACTTAGTACTTGGTGGCAAAACCCTTGTTGGCAATCACAGAGGTCAGACGTTTCTTGTAGTTGGCACCAGGTTTGCACACATCTCAGGAGGGATTTTGTCTCACTCCTCTTTGCAGATCCTCTCCAAGTCATTAAGGTTTTGAGGCTGACGTTTGGTAACTCGAACCTTCAGCTCCCTCCACATATTTTCTATGGGATTAAGATCTGGAGACTGGCTAGGCCACTCCAGGACCTTAATGTGCTTCTTCTTCACTCTTTTGTTGCCTTGGCTGTTGTGTTTTGGGTCATTTGTTATGCTGGAATACCCATCCACAACCCATTTTCAATGCCCTGGCTGAGGGAAGGAAGTTCTCACCCAAGATTTGAAGGTACATTGCCCCCATCCATCGTTCTTTGATGCAGTGAAGTTGTCCTGTCCCCTTAGCAGAAAAATACTCCCAAAGCATAATTTTTCCACCTCCATGTTTGACGGTGGGGATGGTGTTCTTGGGGTCATAGGCAGCATTTCTCCTCCTCCTCCAAACACGGTGAGTTGAGTTGATGCCAAAGAGATCGATTTTGGTCTCATCTGACCACAACACTTTCACCCAACTCTCCTCTGAATCATTCAGATGTTCATCAGACGGTCCTGTACATGTGCTTTCTTGAGCAGGGGGACCTTGCAGGCGCTGCAGGATTTCAGCCCTTCACTCTGTAGTGTGTTACCAATTGTTTTCTTGGTGACTATGGTCCCAGCTGTCTTGAGATCATTGACAGGATTCTCCTGTGTAGTTTTGGGCAGATTCCTCACCGTTCTCATGATCATTGAAACTCCACACACAAGGTGAGATCTTACATGAAGCCCCAAACTGAGGGAGACTGACAGTTATTTTGTGTTTCTTCCATTTGCAAATAATCGCACCAACTGTTGTCACCCTCTCACCAAGCTGCTTGTAGCCCATTCCAGCATTGTGTAGATCTACAATCTTGTCCCTGACATCCTTGGACAGCTCTTTGGTCTTGGCCATGGTGGAGAGATTGGAATTTGATTGATTGTTTTTGTGGACAGGTGTCTTTTATACAAGTAACAAGCTGAGATTAGGGGCACTCCCATTGAGAGAGTGCTCCTAATCTCAGCTCATTACCGGTATAGAAGACACCTGGGAGCCAGAAATCTTGCTGATTAATAGGGGATCAAATACTTATTTCACTCATTAAAATGCAAATCAATTTATAACTTTTGTGAAAAGCGTTTTCTACATATTTGTTTGTTATTCTGTCTCTCACTGGTAAAATAAACCTCCCAATAAAATTATAGACTGATCATTTCTTTGTCAGTGGTCAAACATACAAAATCAGCAGGGGATCAAATACTTTTTTTTCCTCCTCACTGTACACAGGACAGCACTGGATTTCTGGCAGGATCAGGGAGCAGAAGGGTTTACATACACTTAACGGAACAATATAATCATGATGGTGACTTTAATATTTTGGGCTCTGCCAGGATTTCCAAGAATGCAACCTTTGAAGTCTCAGTGATGTCAATAGTTCCTAGCTGATTGTTGGTTCTGCTGAGAAGTTTTTTAGTTCCTTTGGATAAGATTGGGTATTTAGAACTTCTATCAGGTCTTTCTTTTGCTGTCTGAGTCTTCTTGGGGGGGATTTTCCCCTTACTTCCTGTTCCAGAGACACAACAGGAAGAAGTGAGTAGAAATTGCGCAAAAGTGAAAAGAAATACAGCCTTTAACAGAAACGGGCATCTTCTTTGGGAGGTTTCACTTGACCTTTCGTTACAGTGATAAACGTCAGCGCTAAAAAAATAAATATAATTGCGTAGTCAGGCAGCGCTGTACCCAAATTAAACTTGTCCTCTTTTCCCACCGATAGAGCTTTCTTTTGGTGGTATTTGATCACTTCTGCGGTTTTTATTTTTTGTACTATAAACAAAAAAAGACTGAAAATTTTTGAAAGAAAAACATTTTTTTACTTTCTGCTTTAAAACCAAATCCAATAAAAAAAAAATTGAAAAATTCAAATTTCTTGATACATTTTGCCCAATATGTATTCTGCTACATATTTTTGGTAAAAAAAAAATCCCAATAAGTGTATATGGATTGGTTTACGCAAACGTTATAGCGTCTACAAACTTTGGGATATTTACTAAAAATTTTTTTTACTAGTAATGGCGGCGATCAGCGACTTTTATAGTGGGACTACAATATTGTGGCAGACAATTGGACACTCACTGACATTTTTTGGGATCCAGTGACGCTAATAAAGTGATATATGCTTAAAAAAAATATGCACTGTCACTATACTAATGACACTGGCTGGGAAGGGGCTAAACATCTATGGCGATCAAAGGGTTCAATGTGTGCCTAGCCAGTGTTTTGGTGTGTGTAGTCATCCTAGTACATCAATTTCCGATTTAATACAGAAGTGGAGCTGGAGAAGACCATTGCATTATGGGAGCTGTAGGTTTTTTTTTTCTTATCCCTGGTTCAGACCCTCTCAGAGGAAACTGCAGTGAAAAAGTGAAGCTGTACACGTGAACTCTAATTCAGGTCAATGCACATTTACAGGGCTGATATTGCTGGACATATTGGATTGCATATTGGAGTCCTTCTTTAACAACCGCAAATTCAAAGTGCCTATTGTAAGAGCACCAATGACATTGTCCACTATTTAGTCAGCATTGTAGTAAATGAGTGATTACAGCTAGTTCAGTGCAGGGGAAGGAGTAGGTTTTTGCTGTGTCCATGCCAGGTTCCCGTATTCTGTGCCACTCTAAACCTAAAGTGTTATATACAGTATGTCTCGCTTTAGAATCAATTCACAAAGCTTTTACACAAGGGTAAGGCTCTCTAATTCAACCATGTGGCTGTATTCTTCAAAACTCATTGGACTCTGCTGAAAATAACTGTCATTTAAAAAATCCTTGGCTATTAGCTTTGTAAATTCTGCCTTTGGTGTGTATTTATAATATTTGATGGCTGAAATACAGCACTTTGAAGGCTGATAGGTTTTTCTTATGCCTCCTAATCCAAAAGGTTATACTTTTTACATTGAGCAATATTTAGATCAACTCCAGAGCAATCACAGTTCACACATAAGAATTATTTTACCTGCTTAAATATTTTTATTCAGCACCCTCCTTCCTTCCTTCCTTCCTTCCTTCCTTCCTTCCTTCCTTCCTTCCTTCCTTCCTTCCTTCCTTCCTTCCTTCCTTCCTTCCTTCCTTCCTCTCTGCCTCCTTCCCTCCCTCTCTCCCTTCTCTCTGCCTCCTTCCCTCCCTCTCTCCCTCCTCTCTGCCTCCTTCCCTCCCTCTCTGCCTCCTCTCTGCCTCCTTCCCTCCCTCCTCTCTGCCTCCTTCCCTCCCTCCTCTCTGCCTCCTTCCCTCCCTCTCTCCCTCCTCTCTGCCTCCTTCCCTCCCTCTCTGCCTCCTCTCTGCCTCCTCTCTGCCTCCTTCCCTCCCCTCTCTGCCTCCTTCCCTCCCCTCTCTGCCTCCTTCCCTCCCCTCTCTGCCTCCTTCCCTCCCCTCTCTGCCTCCTTCCCTCCCCTCTCTGCCTCCTTCCCTCCCCTCTCTGCCTCCTTCCCTCCCTCCTTCCCTCCCCTCTCTGCCTCCTTCCCTCCCCTCTCTGCCTCCTTCCCTCCCCTCTCTGCCTCCTTCCCTCCCTCTCTGCCTCCTTCCCTCCCTCTCTACCTCCCTCTCTACCTCCTTCCCTCCCTCTCTCCCTCCTCTCTGCCTCCTTCTCTCCCTCCTCTCTGCCTCCTTCTCTCCCTCCTCTCTGCCTCCTTCTCTCCCTCCTCTCTGCCTCCTTCCCTCCCTCTCTCCCTCCTCTCTGCCTCCTTCCCTCCCTCTCTCCCTCCTCTCTGCCTCCTTCCCTCCCTCTCTCCCGCCTCTCTGCCTCCTTCCCTCCCTCTCTCCCGCCTCTCTGCCTCCTTCCCTCCCTCTCTCCCGCCTCTCTGCCTCCTTCCCTCCCTCTCTCCTCTCTGCCTCCTATATCCTCTCGCCTCCCTCCCTCTCTAACTCCCACCCTCCCGCCTCTCTGCCTCCTTCCCTCCCTCCCTCTCTGCCTCCTTCCCTCCCTCCCTCTCTGCCTCCTTCCTTCCCTCCCTCTCTGCCTCCTTCCTTCCCTCCCTCTCTGCCTCCTTCCTTCCCTTCCTCTCTGCCTCCTTCTCTCCCTCCTCTCTGCCTCCTTCCCTCCCTCTCTCCCTCCTCTCTGCCTCCTTCCCTCCCGCCTCTCTGCCTCCTTCCCTCCCTCTCTCCCGCCTCTCTGCCTCCTTCCCTCCCTCTCTCCCTCCCTCTCTGCCTCCTTCCCTCCCTCTCTCCCTCCTCTCTGCCTCCTTCCCTCCCTCTCTCCCTCCTCTCTGCCTCCTTCCCTCCCTCTCTCCCTCCTCTCGCCTCTCTTCCTCCTTCCCTCCCTCTCTGCCTCCTATCTGCCTCCTTCCCTCCCTCTCTCCTCTCTGCCTCCTATATCCTCTCGCCTCCCTCCCGCCTCTCTGCCTCCTTCCCTCCCTCCCTCTCTGCCTCCTTCCCTCCCCGCCTCTCTGCCTCCTTCCCTCCCCGCCTCTCTGCCTCCTTCCCTCCCTCCCTCTCTGCCTCCTTCCCTCCCTCCCTCTCTGCCTCCTTCCCTCCCTCCCTCTCTGCCTCCTTCCCTCCCTCCCTCTCTGCCTCCTTCCCTCCCTCCCTCTCTGCCTCCTTCCCTCCCTCCCTCTCTGCCTCCTTCCCTCCCTCCCTCTGTGCCTCCTTCCCTCCCTTTCTCCCTCCCTCTCTGCCTCCTTCCCTCCCTTTCTCCCTCCTCTCTGCCTCCTTCCCTCCCTCCCTCTCTGCCTCCTTCCCTCCCTTTCTCCCTCCTCTCTGCCTCCTTCCCTCCCTTTCTCCCTCCTCTCTGCCTCCTTCCCTCCCTCCCTCTCTGCCTCCTTCCCTCCCTCCCTCTCTGCCTCCTTCCCTCCCTCCCTCTCTGCCTCCCTCCCTCCCTCCCTCTCTGCCTCCTTCCCTCCCTCCCTCTCTGCCTCCTTCCCTCCCTCCCTCTCTGCCTCCTTCCCTCCCTCCCTCTCTGCCTCCTTCCCTCCCTCTCTGCCTCCTTCCCTCCCTCTCTGCCTCCTTCCCTCCTTCTCTGCCTCCTTCCCTCCCTCTCTGCCTCCTTCCCTCCCTCCTCTCTGCCTCCTTCCCTCCCTCCTCTCTGCCTCCTTCCCTCCCTTTCTCCCTCCTTCCCTCCCTCTCTGCCTCCTTCCTTCCCTCCCTCTCTGCCTCCTTCCTTCCCTCCCTCCCTCTCTGCCTCCTTCCTTCCCTCCCTCCTCTCTGCCTCCTTCCTTCCCTCCCTCCTCTCTGCCTCCTTCCCTCCCTTTCTCCCTCCTCTCTGCCTCCTTCCCTCCCTTTCTCCCTCCTCTCTGCCTCCTTCCCTCCCTTTCTCCCTCCTCTCTGCCTCCTTCCCTCCCTTTCTCCCTCCTCTCTGCCTCCTTCCCTCCCTTTCTCCCTCCTCTCTGCCTCCTTCCCTCCCTTTCTCCCT
Source organism: Lithobates septentrionalis (assembly GCA_037952835.1). Classification (NCBI taxonomy): domain Eukaryota; kingdom Metazoa; phylum Chordata; class Amphibia; order Anura; family Ranidae; genus Lithobates; species Lithobates septentrionalis. The sequence continues at coordinate 705,990 of JBBDGP010000049.1, read as the reverse complement.
CCTCTCTGCCTCCCTTCTCTCCCTCCTCTCTGCCTCCTTCCCTCCCTTTCTCCCTCCTCTCTGCCTCCCTTCTCTCCCTCCTCTCTGCCTCCCTTCTCTCCCTCCTCTCTGCCTCCTTCTCTCTGCCTCCTTCCCTCCCTCTCTCCCTCCTCTCTGCCTCCTTCCCTCCCTCTCTGCCTCCTCTCTGCCTCCTTCCCTCCCTCCCCTCTCTGCCTCCTTCCCTCCCTCCCCTCTCTGCCTCCTTCCCTCCCTCCCCTCTCTGCCTCCTTCCCTCCCTCCTTCCCTCCCCTCTCTGCCTCCTTCCCTCCCTCCTTCCCTCCCCTCTTCCCTCCCCTCTCTGCCTCCTTCCCTCCCTCTCTGCCTCCTTCCCTCCCTCTCTGCCTCCTTTCCTTCCCTCCCTCTCTCCCTCCTCTCTGCCTCCTTTCCTTCCCTCCCTCTCTCCCTCCTCTCTGCCTCCTTCCCTCTCGCCTCTCTGCCTCCTTCCCTCCCTCTCGCCTCTCTGCCTCCTTCCCTCCCTCTCTCCTCCCTCTCTGCCTCCTTCTCTCCCTCCTCTCTGCCTCCTTCCCTCCCTCTCTCCCTCCTCTCTGCCTCCTTCCCTCCCTCTCTCCCTCCTCTCGCCTCTCTTCCTCCTTCCCTCCCTCTCTGCCTCCTATCTGCCTCCTTCCCTCCCTCTCTCCTCTCTGCCTCCTATATCCTCTCGCCTCCCTCCCTCTCTAACTCCCACCCTCCCGCCTCTCTGCCTCCTTCCCTCCCTCCCTCTCTGCCTCCTTCCCTCCCTCCCTCTCTGCCTCCTTCCCTCCCTTTCTCCCTCCTCTCTGCCTCCTTCCCTCCCTTTCTCCCTCCCTCTCTGCCTCCTTCCCTCCCTCCCTCTCTGCCTCCTTCCCTCCCTCCCTCTCTGCCTCCTTCCCTCCCTCCCTCTCTGCCTCCTTCCCTCCCTCCCTCTCTGCCTCCTTCCCTCCCTCCCTCTCTGCCTCCTTCCCTCCCTCCCTCTCTGCCTCCTTCCCTCCCTCCCTCTCTGCCTCCTTCCCTCCCTCCCTCTCTGCCTCCTTCCCTCCCTTTCTCCCTCCCTCCCTGCCTCCTTCCCTCCCTTTCTCCCTCCTTCCCTCCCTTTCTCCCTCCCTCTCTGCCTCCTTCCCTCCCTTTCTCCCTCCCTCTCTGCCTCCTTCCCTCCCTCCCTCCCTCTCTGCCTCCTTCCCTCCCTCCCTCCCTCTCTGCCTCCTTCCCTCCCTCCCTCCCTCTCTGCCTCCTTCCCTCCCTCCCTCCCTCTCTGCCTCCTTCCCTCCCTCCCTCCCTCTCTGCCTCCTTCCCTCCCTCCCTCTCTGCCTCCTTCCTTCCCTCCCTCCATCTCTGCCTCCTTCCTTCCCTCCCTCCATCTCTGCCTCCTTCCTTCCCTCCCTCCATCTCTGCCTCCTTCCTTCCCTCCCTCCTCTCTGCCTCCTTCCCTCCCTCTCTGCCTCCTTCCCTCCCTCTCTCCCTCCTCTCGCCTCTCTTCCTCCTTCCCTCCCTCTCTGCCTCCTATCTGCCTCCTTCCCTCCCTCTCTCCTCTCTGCCTCCTATATCCTCTCGCCTCCCTCCCTCTCTAACTCCCACCCTCCCGCCTCTCTGCCTCCTTCCCTCCCTCCCTCTCTGCCTCCTTCCCTCCCTCCCTCTCTGCCTCCTTCCCTCCCTCCCTCTCTGCCTCCTTCCCTCCCTCCCTCTCTGCCTCCTTCCCTCCCTCCCTCTCTGCCTCCTTCCCTCCCTCCCTCTCTGCCTCCTTCCCTCCCTCCCTCTCTGCCTCCTTCCCTCCCTCCCTCTCTGCCTCCTTCCCTCCCTCTCTGCCTCCTTCCCTCCCTCCCTCCTCTCTGCCTCCTTCCTTCCTTCCCTCCCTCCTCTCTGCCTCCTTCCTTCCTTCCCTCCCTCCTCTCTGCCTCCTTCCTTCCTTCCCTCCCTCCTCTCTGCCTCCTTCCTTCCTTCCCTCCCTCCTCTCTGCCTCCTTCCTTCCTTCCCTCCCTCCTCTCTGCCTCCTTCCTTCCTTCCCTCCCTCCTCTCTGCCTCCTTCCTTCCTTCCCTCCCTCCTCTCTGCCTCCTTCCTTCCTTCCCTCCCTCCTCTCTGCCTCCTTCCTTCCCTCCCTCCCTCTCTGCCTCCTTCCCTCCCTCCCTCTCTGCCTCCTTCCCTCCCTCCCTCTCTGCCTCCTTCCCTCCCTCTCTGCCTCCTTCCCTCCCTTTCTCCCTCCCTCTCTGCCTCCTTCCCTCCCTCCCTCTCTGCCTCCTTCCCTCCCTCTCTGCCTCCCTCTCTGCCTCCTTCCTTCCTTCCCTCCCTCCTCTCTGCCTCCTTCCTTCCTTCCCTCCCTCCTCTCTGCCTCCTTCCTTCCTTCCCTCCCTCCTCTCTGCCTCCTTCCTTCCCTCCCTCTCTGCCTCCTTCCTTCCCTCCCTCTCTGCCTCCTTCCTTCCCTCCCTCTCTGCCTCCTTCCTTCCCTCCCTCTCTGCCTCCTTCCTTCCCTCCCTCCTCTCTGCCTCCTTCCTTCCCTCCCTCCTCTCTGCCTCCTTCCTTCCCTCCCTCCTCTCTGCCTCCTTCCTTCCCTCCCTCCTCTCTGCCTCCTTCCTTCCCTCCCTCCTCTCTGCCTCCTTCCTTCCCTCCCTCCCTCTCTGCCTCCTTCCTTCCCTCCCTCCCTCTCTGCCTCCTTCCTTCCCTCCCTCCCTCTCTGCCTCCTTCCTTCCCTCCCTCCCTCTCTGCCTCCTTCCTTCCCTCCCTCCTCTCTGCCTCCTTCCTTCCCTCCCTCCTCTCTGCCTCCTTCCTTCCCTCCCTCCTCTCTGCCTCCTTCCCTCCCTCTCTGCCTCCTTCCCTCCCTTTCTCCCTCCCTCTCTGCCTCCTTCCCTCCCTCCCTCTCTGCCTCCCTCCCTCTCTGCCTCCTTCCTTCCCTCCCTCCTCTCTGCCTCCCTCCCTCTCTGCCTCCTTCCTTCCCTCCCTCCTCTCTGCCTCCTTCCTTCCTTTCCTCGCTCCTCTCTGCCTCCTTCCTTCCCTCCCTCCTCTCTGCCTCCTTCCCTTCCTCCCTCTCTGCCTCCTTCCTTCCCTCCCTCTCTGCCTCCTTCCTTCCCTCCCTCTCTGCCTCCTTCCTTCCCTCCCTCTCTGCCTCCTTCCTTCCCTCCCTCCTCTCTGCCTCCTTCCTTCCCTCCCTCCTCTCTGCCTCCTTCCTTCCCTCCCTCCTCTCTGCCTCCTTCCTTCCCTCCCTCCTCTCTGCCTCCTTCCTTCCCTCCCTCCTCTCTGCCTCCTTCCTTCCCTCCCTCCTCTCTGCCTCCTTCCTTCCTTCCCTCCCTCCCTCTCTGCCTCCTTCCTTCCCTCCCTCCTCTCTGCCTCCTTCCTTCCCTCCCTCCTCTCTGCCTCCTTCCTTCCCTCCCTCCTCTCTGCCTCCTTCCTTCCCTCCCTCCTCTCTGCCTCCTTCCTTCCCTCCCTCCTCTCTGCCTCCTTCCTTCCCTCCCTCCTCTCTGCCTCCTTCCTTCCCTCCCTCCTCTCTGCCTCCTTCCTTCCCTCCCTCCTCTCTGCCTCCTTCCTTCCCTCCCTCCTCTCTGCCTCCTTCCTTCCCTCCCTCCTCTCTGCCTCCTTCCTTCCCTCCCTCCTCTCTGCCTCCTTCCCTCCTCTCTGCCTCCTTCCCTCCCTTTCTCCCTCCTCTCTGCCTCCTTCCCTTCCTCTCTCCCTCCTCTCTGCCTCCCTTCTCTCCCTCCTCTCTGCCTCCTTCCCTCCTCTCTGCCTCCTTCCCTCCCTTTCTCCCTCCTCTCTGCCTCCTTCCCTCCCTCTCTCCTTCCTCTCTGCCTCCCTTCTCTCCCTCCTCTCTGCCTCCTTCCTCTCTGCCTCCCTTCTCTCCCTCCTCTCTGCCTCCTTCTCTCTGCCTCCTTCCCTCCCTCTCTGCCTCCTTCTCTCTGCCTCCTTCCCTCCCTCCTCTCTGCCTCCTTCCCTCCCTCCTCTCTGCCTCCTTCCCTCCCTCCTCTCTGCCTCCTTCCCTCCCTCTCTCCCTCCTCTCTGCCTCCTTCCCTCCCTCTCTCCCTCCTCTCTGCCTCCTTCCCTCCCCTCTCTGCCTCCTTCCCTCCCCTCTCTGCCTCCTTCCCTCCCCTCTCTGCCTCCTTCCCTCCCCTCTCTGCCTCCTTCCCTCCCCTCTCTGCCTCCTTCCCTCCCCTCTCTGCCTCCTTCCCTCCCCTCTCTGCCTCCTTCCCTCCCCTCTCTGCCTCCTTCCCTCCCCTCTCTGCCTCCTTCCCTCCCCTCTCTGCCTCCTTCCCTCCCTCTCTGCCTCCTTCCCTCCCCTCTCTGCCTCCTTCCCTCCCCCTCTCTGCCTCCTTCCCTCCCCTCTCTGCCTCCTTCCCTCCCTCTCTGCCTCCCTCTCTGCCTCCTTCCCTCCCTCTCTCCCTCCTCTCTGCCTCCTTCTCTCCCTCCTCTCTGCCTCCTTCCCTCCCTCTCTCCCTCCTCTCTGCCTCCTTCCCTCCCTCTCTCCCTCCTCTCTGCCTCCTTCCCTCCCTCTCTCCCTCCTCTCTGCCTCCTTCCCTCCCTCTCTCCCTCCTCTCTGCCTCCTTCCCTCCCTCTCTGCCTCCTTCCCTCCCTCTCTCCCTCCTCTCTGCCTCCTTCCCTCCCTCTCTCCCTCCTCTCTGCCTCCTTCCCTCCCTCTCTCCTCCTCTCTGCCTCCTTCCCTCCCTCTCTCCCTCCTCTCTGCCTCCTTCCCTCCCTCTCTCCCGCCTCTCTGCCTCCTTCCCTCCCTCTCTCCCGCCTCTCTGCCTCCTTCCCTCCCTCTCTCCCGCCTCTCTGCCTCCTTCCCTCCCTCTCTCCCGCCTCTCTGCCTCCTTCCCTCCCTCTCTCCCGCCTCTCTGCCTCCTTCCCTCCCTCTCTCCCGCCTCTCTGCCTCCTTCCCTCCCTCTCTCCCTCCTCTCGCCTCTCTGCCTCCTTCCCTCCCTCTCTCCCGCCTCTCTGCCTCCTTCCCTCCCTCTCTCCCGCCTCTCTGCCTCCTTCCCTCCCTCTCTCCCTCCTCTCGCCTCTCTTCCTCCTTCCCTCCCTCTCTGCCTCCTATCTGCCTCCTTCCCTCCCTCTCTCCTCTCTGCCTCCTATATCCTCTCGCCTCCCTCCCTCTCTAACTCCCACCCTCCCGCCTCTCTGCCTCCTTCCCTCCCTCCCTCTCTGCCTCCTTCCCTCCCTCCCTCTCTGCCTCCTTCCCTCCCTCCCTCTCTGCCTCCTTCCCTCCCTCCCTCCCTCTCTGCCTCCTTCCCTCCCTCTCTCCCTCCTCTCTGCCTCTCTCCCTCCTCTCTGCCTCCTTCCCTCCCTCTCTCCCGCCTCTCTGCCTCCTTCCCTCCCTCTCTCCCGCCTCTCTGCCTCCTTCCCTCCCTCTCTCCCCGCCTCTCTGCCTCCTTCCCTCCCTCTCTCCCGCCTCTCTGCCTCCTTCCCTCCCTCTCTCCCTCCTCTCTGCCTCCTTCCCTCCCTCTCTCCCTCCTCTCGCCTCTCTTCCTCCTTCCCTCCCTCTCTGCCTCCTATCTGCCTCCTTCCCTCCCTCTCTCCTCTCTGCCTCCTATATCCTCTCGCCTCCCTCCCTCTCTAACTCCCACCCTCCCGCCTCTCTGCCTCCTTCCCTCCCTCCCTCTCTGCCTCCTTCCCTCCCTCCCTCCCTCTCTGCCTCCTTCCCTCCCTCCCTCTCTGCCTCCTTCCCTCCCTCCCTCCCTTTCTGCCTCCTTCCCTCCCTCCCTCCCTCTCTGCCTCCTTCCCTCCCTGCCTCCTTCCCTCCCTCCCTCTCTGCCTCCTTCCCTCCCTCCCTCTCTGCCTCCTTCCCTCCCTCTCTGCCTCCCTCTCTGCCTCCTTCCCTCCCTCTCTCCCTCCTCTCTGCCTCCTTCTCTCCCTCCTCTCTGCCTCCTTCCCTCCCTCTCTCCCTCCTCTCTGCCTCCTTCCCTCCCTCTCTCCCTCCTCTCTGCCTCCTTCCCTCCCTCTCTGCCTCCTCTCTGCCTCCTTCCCTCCCTCTCTCCCGCCTCTCTGCCTCCTTCCCTCCCTCTCTCCCTCCTCTCTGCCTCCTTCCCTTCCTCTCTGCCTCCTTCCCTCCCTCTCTCCCTCCTCTCTGCCTCCTTCCCTCCCTCTCTCCGTCCTCTCTGCCTCCTTCCCTCCCTCTCTCCCGCCTCTCTGCCTCCTTCCCTCCCTCTCTCCCGCCTCTCTGCCTCCTTCCCTCCCTCTCTCCCGCCTCTCTGCCTCCTTCTCTCCCTCTCTCCCGCCTCTCTGCCTCCTTCCCTCCCTCTCTCCCGCCTCTCTGCCTCCTTCCCTCCCTCTCTCCCGCCTCTCTGCCTCCTTCTCCCCCTCTCTCCCTCCTCTCTGCCTCCTTCCCTCCCTCTCTCCCTCCTCTCGCCTCTCTTCCTCCTTCCCTCCCTATCTGCCTCCTTCCCTCCCTCTCTCCTCTCTGCCTCCTATATCCTCTCGCCTCCCTCTCTAACTCCCACCCTCCCCCCTCTCTGCCTCCTTCCCTCCCTCCCTCCCTCTCTGCCTCCTTCCCTCCCTCCCTCCCTCTCTGCCTCCTTCCCTCCCTCCCTCCCTCCCTCTCTGCCTCCTTCCCTCCCTCCCTCCCTCTCTGCCTCCTTCCCTCCCTGCCTCCTTCCCTCCCTCCCTCTCTGCCTCCTTCCCTCCCTCCCTCTCTGCCTCCTTCCCTCCCTCCCTCTCTGCCTCCTTCCTTCCCTCCCTCCATCTCTGCCTCCTTCCTTCCCTCCCTCCATCTCTGCCTCCTTCCTTCCCTCCCTCCATCTCTGCCTCCTTCCTTCCCTCCCTCCATCTCTGCCTCCTTCCTTCCCTCCCTCCATCTCTGCCTCCTTCCTTCCCTCCCTCCATCTCTGCCTCCTTCCTTCCCTCCCTCCATCTCTGCCTCCTTCCTTCCCTCCCTCCATCTCTGCCTCCTTCCCTCCCTCCATCTCTGCCTCCTTCCTTCCCTCCATCTCTGCCTCCTTCCTTCCCTCCATCTCTGCCTCCTTCCCTCCCTCCCTCTCTGCCTCCCTCCCTCTCTGCCTCCTTCCTTCCCTCCCTCCTCTCTGCCTCCTTCCTTCCTTCCCTCCCTCCTCTCTGCCTCCTTCCTTCCTTTCCTCGCTCCTCTCTGCCTCCTTCCTTCCCTCCCTCCTCTCTGCCTCCTTCCCTCCCTCCTCTCTGCCTCCTTCCCTCCCTCCCTCTCTGCCTCCTTCCTTCCCTCCCTCTCTGCCTCCTTCCTTCCCTCCCTCCTCTCTGCCTCCTTCCTTCCCTCCCTCCTCTCTGCCTCCTTCCTTCCCTCCCTCCTCTCTGCCTCCTTCCTTCCCTCCTCCTCTCTGCCTCCTTCCTTCCCTCCCTCCTCTCTGCCTCCTTCCTTCCCTCCCTCCTCTCTGCCTCCTTCCTTCCCTCCCTCCCTCTCTGCCTCCTTCCTTCCCTCCCTCCCTCTCTGCCTCCTTCCTTCCCTCCCTCCCTCTCTGCCTCCTTCCTTCCCTCCCTCCCTCTCTGCCTCCTTCCTTCCCTCCCTCCCTCTCTGCCTCCTTCCTTCCCTCCCTCCTCTCTGCCTCCTTCCTTCCCTCCCTCCTCTCTGCCTCCTTCCTTCCCTCCCTCCTCTCTGCCTCCTTCCTTTCCTCCCTCCTCTCTGCCTCCTTCCTTCCCTCCCTCCTCTCTGCCTCCTTCCTTCCCTCCCTCCTCTCTGCCTCCTTCCTTCCCTCCCTCCTCTCTGCCTCCTTCCTTCCCTCCCTCCTCTCTGCCTCCTTCCTTCCCTCCCTCCTCTCTGCCTCCTTCCTTCCCTCCCTCCTCTCTGCCTCCTTCCTTCCCTCCCTCCTCTCTGCCTCCTTCCTTCCCTCCCTCCTCTCTGCCTCCTTCCTTCCCTCCCTCCTCTCTGCCTCCTTCCTTCCCTCCCTCCTCTCTGCCTCCTTCCTTCCCTCCCTCCTCTCTGCCTCCTTCCTTCCCTCCCTCCTCTCTGCCTCCTTCCCTCCTCTCTGCCTCCTTCCCTCCCTTTCTCCCTCCTCTCTGCCTCCTTCCCTCCCTCTCTCCTTCCTCTCTCCCTCCTCTCTGCCTCCCTTCTCTCCCTCCTCTCTGCCTCCTTCCCTCCTCTCTGCCTCCTTCCCTCCCTTTCTCCCTCCTCTCTGCCTCCTTCCCTCCCTCTCTCCTTCCTCTCTGCCTCCCTTCTCTCCCTCCTCTCTGCCTCCTTCTCTCTGCCTCCTTCCCTCCCTCTCTCCCTCCTCTCTGCCTCCTTCCCTCCCTCTCTCCCTCCTCTCTGCCTCCTTCCCTCCCTCTCTCCCTCCTCTCTGCCTCCTTCCCTCCCTCTCTCCCTCCTCTCTGCCTCCTTCCCTCCCTCTCTCCCTCCTCTCTGCCTCCTTCCCTCCCTCTCTCCCTTCCCTCCCTCTCTCCCTCCTCTCTGCCTCCTTCCCTCCCTCTCTGCCTCCTTCCCTCCCTCTCTCCCTCCTCTCTGCCTCCTTCCCTCCCTCTCTCCCTCCTCTCTGCCTCCTTCCCTCCCTCTCTCCCGCCTCTCTGCCTCCTTCCCTCCCTCTCTCCCGCCTCTCTGCCTCCTTCCCTCCCTCTCTCCCGCCTCTCTGCCTCCTTCCCTCCCTCTCTCCCGCCTCTCTGCCTCCTTCCCTCCCTCTCTCCCGCCTCTCTGCCTCCTTCCCTCCTCTCTCCCGCCTCTCTGCCTCCTTCCCTCCCTCTCTCCCTCCTCTCGCCTCTCTTCCTCCTTCCCTCCCTCTCTGCCTCCTATCTGCCTCCTTCCCTCCCTCTTCCTCTCTGCCTCCTATATCCTCTCGCCTCCCTCCCTCTCTAACTCCCACCCTCCCGCCTCTCTGCCTCCTTCCCTCCCTCCCTCTCTGCCTCCTTCCCTCCCTCCCTCTCTGCCTCCTTCCCTCCCTCCCTCTCTGCCTCCTTCCCTCCCTCCCTCCCTCCCTCTCTGCCTCCTTCCCTCCCTCCCTCCCTCTCTGCCTCCTTCCCTCCCTCTCTCCCTCCTCTCTGCCTCCTTCCCTCCCTCTCTCCCTCCTCTCTGCCTCCTTCCCTCCCTCTCTCCCTCCTCTCTGCCTCCTTCCCTCCCTCTCTCCCGCCTCTCTGCCTCCTTCCTCCCTCTCTCCCGCCTCTCTGCCTCCTTCCCTCCCTCTCTCCCTCCTCTCTGCCTCCTTCCCTCCCTCTCTCCCTCCTCTCGCCTCTCTTCCTCCTTCCCTCCCTCTCTGCCTCCTATCTGCCTCCTTCCCTCCCTCCCTCCCTCTCTGCCTCCTTCCCTCCCTCCCTCCCTCTCTGCCTCCTTCCCTCCCTCCCTCTCTGCCTCCTTCCCTCCCTGCCTCCTTCCCTCCCTCCCTCTCTGCCTCCTTCCCTCCCTCCCTCTCTGCCTCCTTCCCTCCCTCTCTGCCTCCCTCTCTGCCTCCTTCCCTCCCTCTCTCCCTCCTCTCTGCCTCCTTCCCTCCCTCTCTCCCTCCTCTCTGCCTCCTTCCCTCCCTCTCTCCCTCCTCTCTGCCTCCTTCCCTCCCTCTCTCCCTCCTCTCTGCCTCCTTCCCTCCCTCTCTCCCTCCTCTCTGCCTCCTTCCCTCCCTCTCTCCCTCCTCTCTGCCTCCTTCCCTCCCTCTCTCCCTCCTCTCTGCCTCCTTCCCTCCCTCTCTCCCTCCTCTCTGCCTCCTTCCCTCCCTCTCTCCCTCCTCTCTGCCTCCTTCCCTCCCTCTCTCCCTCCTCTCTGCCTCCTTCCCTCCCTCTCTCCCTCCTCTCTGCCTCCTTCCCTCCCTCTCTCCCTCCTCTCTGCCTCCTTCCCTCCCTCTCTCCTCCTCTCTGCCTCCTTCCCTCCCTCTCTCCCTCCTCTCTGCCTCCTTCCCTCCCTCTCTCCCGCCTCTCTGCCTCCTTCCCTCCCTCTCTCCCGCCTCTCTGCCTCCTTCCCTCCCTCTCTCCCGCCTCTCTGCCTCCTTCTCTCCCTCTCTCCCGCCTCTCTGCCTCCTTCCCTCCCTCTCTCCCGCCTCTCTGCCTCCTTCCCTCCCTCTCTCCCTCCTCTCTGCCTCCTTCCCTCCCTCTCTCCCTCCTCTCGCCTCTCTTCCTCCTTCCCTCCCTATCTGCCTCCTTCCCTCCCTCTCTCCTCTCTGCCTCCTATATCCTCTCGCCTCCCTCTCTAACTCCCACCCTCCCGCCTCTCTGCCTCCTTCCCTCCCTCCCTCTCTGCCTCCTTCCCTCCCTCCCTCTCTGCCTCCTTCCCTCCCTCCCTCCCTCTCTGCCTCCTTCCCTCCCTCCCTCCCTCTCTGCCTCCTTCCCTCCCTGCCTCCTTCCCTCCCTCCCTCTCTGCCTCCTTCCCTCCCTCCCTCTCTGCCTCCTTCCCTCCCTCCCTCCATCTCTGCCTCCTTCCTTCCCTCCCTCCATCTCTGCCTCCTTCCTTCCCTCCCTCCATCTCTGCCTCCTTCCTTCCCTCCCTCCATCTCTGCCTCCTTCCTTCCCTCCCTCCATCTCTGCCTCCTTCCTTCCCTCCCTCCATCTCTGCCTCCTTCCTTCCCTCCCTCCATCTCTGCCTCCTTCCTTCCCTCCCTCCATCTCTGCCTCCTTCCTTCCCTCCCTCCATCTCTGCCTCCTTCCTTCCCTCCCTCCATCTCTGCCTCCTTCCTTCCCTCCCTCCATCTCTGCCTCCTTCCTTCCCTCCCTCCATCTCTGCCTCCTTCCTTCCCTCCCTCCATCTCTGCCTCCTTCCTTCCCTCCCTCCATCTCTGCCTCCTTCCTTCCCTCCCTCCATCTCTGCCTCCTTCCTTCCCTCCCTCCATCTCTGCCTCCTTCCTTCCCTCCCTCCATCTCTGCCTCCTTCCTTCCCTCCCTCCATCTCTGCCTCCTTCCTTCCCTCCCTCCATCTCTGCCTCCTTCCTTCCCTCCCTCCATCTCTGCCTCCTTCCTTCCCTCCCTCCATCTCTGCCTCCTTCCTTCCCTCCCTCCATCTCTGCCTCCTTCCTTCCCTCCCTCTCTGCCTCCTTCCTTCCCTCCCTCTCTGCCTCCTTCCCTCCCTCTCTCCTCTCTGCCTCCTTCCCTCCCTCTCCCCCCCTCTCTGCCTCCTTCCCTCCCTCTCTGCCTCCTATATCCTCTCGCCTCCCTCCCTCTCTAACTCCCACCCTCCCGCCTCTCTGCCTCCTTCCTTCCCTCTCTGCCTCCCTCTCTCCTCTCTGCCTCCTTCCTTCCCTCTCTGCCTCCCTCTCTCCTCTCTGCCTCCTTCCCTCCCTCTCTCCTCTCTGCCTCCTTCCCTCCCTCTCTCCTCTCTGCCTCCTTCCCTCCCTCTCTCCTCTCTGCCTCCTTCCCTCCCTCTCTCCTCTCTGCCTCTCTTCCTCCCTCTCTGCCTCCTTCCCTTCTCTGCCTCCCTCTCCCCTCCCTCTCTCTCCCTCCCTCTTTCTCTCCTCTCTGCCTCCCTCCCTCTCCTCCTTGTTTCTTCTCATTTCCTTATGTCATTTTAAAAGGGTGTTTATTTAATACATTTGACCTGCATTTTTCTTTAAAAAAAAAAAAAAAAAAACAGCTTTAGTACGTGCCGTATTTCAGTCATAAGAAAAACGAAAACTGCTGTCAAACTGGTACTGACTGTAAATAAATTTTGACTATTTGTAAATGCTTTATGATGCCTTTTCACATGGATTCCCAAGTTGAGTCCTGAGGTTTTGAATAACCAAAGGTCTTGGCGATGGGTGTTGTCTGGGGGCATCTAGGGGCAGAATGATCATTGCCACCCTCCTTCTTCCAGATACGAGGAGCAGCCAAAGGAAACAGCAACAGATCAAACGAATGAGAATGAAAAAAAAGAGAACTGATTTGCCATTCCTTGACAGTTCCCTGGAAAGGGGGAGGGCCAAAAGTCTGTGGGAGTCGAGCGCTGCCCCTTGTGTTACCGCCTCCCCATTACCGCTTCCCATCCAATCCCCTCCCCCTCCTTTGCGCTCTCTGTGTATATGTGCGCATAAACAGCTTTTGTCCCTCTCCATCACCCGTAGTGGGTGTGCGTTTGTGCCTGTCATGTGTTGCTGGGCCGATATTTTTATATTTTGTATGGTGGATTTGCTTTCTATGGTATTAAATCATCCGTGAAGATGTCTCTCTGTCCTGCAATTCTTCCACAGAAAAAAAAGGTTATGTATTTAGGAATATTATCAGTCCCGGATTGCGTGTACCGGGATGGAAACTGTGACGTCAATCCTCTACCATGTGGCAAGATCCAAGGACGAGCTTGTATCTCCTGACGGTTGGGTCCTTGCAACCCTTCAAGTTATTGAGCACTAGAAATTAAAGCTGCTTGCATTTGCACATGTGGAATAATCTTCTACTTCCTACATCTCTTGGAGGCCCTAGCAGTGAGATTTTTGTTACGCCTCCTGGCCATTGCCTTTATGATGGGGACTTGGATGCCGCTAGATTCCTAGATTTTCTATAGTAATAATTTAGAGGATGCAACAAGATGGGCTAGACTCCATTCCTAATGGCTTGTCCTCTTGTGGTCTTTAAAAATGAATAAAGTTGGTAGAAGGAAGGACAAATGGCACTGTGTATGACAAAAGGTATTTCTACCACCTCTTAAGACAGCCATTCTCAATCAGGGTCTTGGAACCCTAGGGTCGGGTTCCTTCAGAGGTTGCTTAAGGGTTCCTTGAGCTGTCATTGATTGACCTCCCATCTGATGGTGCTTTTGGTTTGTCCTGAGTCTGAAGCCATTTGGCAGAGCCAGCAACATGACCCCAATGATCCTTTCAGTTGTCCATAAAGGTGGTGTTCTGACCACCACTCTAAGACGGGGCATTCTTCACAAAGACCACCCATGAATTCATTTTAGCATGGGTTCCCTGAGACCTAAAAAAAGTTTCAAGGGTTTCTTTTGGGGGTAAAAGCTTGAGAAAGGCTGTCTTTAAAAAGGTGCATGTTCCTTCATTATCCCTTCAAAGTGTTAGAGAATTGAGTGCCAGTACTGATTTAGGACAACTCCAGGCTTTGTAGTGCCCCTGGTTTTAACACAAGGGATTGTAATAACCCCACTTTTCACATGTGTACTATTTTATGTCTAGGGTTTTGTATCAGGTAAACCTGTGCTCTACATACGGGGCAAGCAAAAGATTCGGAAAAAGACCTGCCACCCAAACCGTAAGAAGGGATAAAACTAGATTTGCATCCTCGTTTAATTCGCAAGTTTATAAATATAAAGTGCACTTAGCTTACTGAAGCTTTCTTTTCCACATTGAGCTGACTTCCATTATAGTGCACCGCACAATGCCTACCTATGCTAAGTTACAAATGGTTGATTCTATAAGCTGGCTGTTTAAAGCTGCCATTAAAAGAAATCCCGAGGGGAAAAAAAATTAAGTGTACAGTATTTATGCACAGTTCTAAATATTTGCTAGCACGTGTACCCTTGCATAAATGGATATTTGTGGTACAAATGTTTTTTGGGGTTTTTGTTTTTTTTTGGCCTATGCATAAGTCAAAGCACAAGTTTGTTTTTTTTGGTCAAGCTTTCCATTCTACTTGAAGTTGAGGAGCAGAAGTAACTCCTCTAGAGGCAAAGATGGAGAGAACAAGGCTGGCAGTGGACTCTGTGAGCATTGAACTGGTAGAGGGGGCAGAGTTGCCATTGAAACAGAGGAGGGGGTAGAGGTGGCAGACTGGAGCTACCAGTAAAACAGAGGAGGGGATAAAGGAGGCACACTAGAGCTACTGGTAAGGTAAAGGAGCCAGAGTAGAGCTGCCAGTAAGGTAGAGGAGGCAGACTAGAGCTGCTGGTAAAACTGGAGGGGGTAGAGGAAGAAGAGTAGAAGCGAATTGTGAAGTAGAGGAGGCAGCATAGCTACTGATGGCATTGGAATGGGTAAGATAGGTGGAGTGCTAGCTGGCTGTAGAGCAGAGGTGGAGGGTTAAGAAGGTGGAGTAGAAGTTGATTGCACAAAGCAGGGGAAGGCTTAAGCTGGCCATGCTTGGATCGAAATTCAGCTGGTTCAGCAGGAATCGGACAAATTTCAGTCCCATGTATAGCCAGTCGTTCCTGTTCATGAGAAGTCGATCTGTAAATCACAAAATGGGACTACTGGACAAATTTGCACTTTGTGTATTTTGATGGCAGGCAGGGGAGTCTCCATGTTGACAGAATACAGCGGGGAGGATTCACACAACCACACAGTATTGGTTCAGCTTTGTTCAGCCAGCTGAATGAAAAAAAAACTGAACAGTGTATGGGCAGGTTTAAAGGGGGAGAGATTATGCCGCTGCTGAAGCAGAGAAATGGGGGGGGGGGGGTAAAGTAAAAGCTGGGGAGTGTGGTAGGTAAGGCAGAGTAGAGGCTGGGGGTGAAACAGAGAAGGGGGTACAGGCAACTGATTAGTGGCTGATGGTGGACCAGGAAAGGGGGTACAGGCAATAGAATAGAGGCTGATGATGGAGAAGGGGAGGGGGTAGACAAGACAGTGTTAAAACTGGTGGCTGGCCAGCAGGTGAGGGATAGCTGATAGCAGAGCTTGGTTAGAGGAGGCTAGAGTAGAAGCAGATGTTTGGGGTAGGGATTACAGGTAGAGGAGGCAGAGTAGAACCTAATGGCAGAGCAGAGGTGGGGATAGAGGAGGTTTTTAAGAAGCTGATGGCAGATTAGGGGAGGTTATAGAGGAGGCATGGTAGAAGTTGATGGCAGAGAAGAGGAGGGTGTAGAAGAGGCATGGTAAAAGTCCAGGGCGAAGTAGGGGTGGGGGTAGAGGAGGCATTGTAGTAGTTGACTGTAGATGAGGTAGAGTAGAGTCTGATGGCAGGGAAGGGGGTAGAGGTTGGCATTGTAGAAGTTGATGGTAGAGGAGACTTAGTAGATGATGGTGGGGGGGGGGTAGAGATGGCCATTGTAGAAGTTGAGGGTAGAGGACGTGGAAGCTGATGGCAGGGAAGGGGTAGAGGTGGCATTGTAGAAGCTGATGGTAGAGGAGTTGGTTGATGAGAGCAGGGCAGCGGGTAGTGTATGTGGCATTGTAAAGGTTGATAGAGGAAACCTAGTAGATGATGGCAGGGGATAGAGGTGACACTATAGAAGTTGATGGTAGAGGAGGTAGATGCGGAGGGCAGAGAACGGGTAAAGGTGGCATTGTAGTAATTGATTGTAAAGGAGACACAGTAGATGATGGCAGGGTCAGGGGATAGAGGTGGCATTATAGAATTTGATGGTAGAGGAGATAGATGCTGAGGGCAGAGAAGGGGGTAGAGGTGACACTATAGAAGTTGATGGTAGAGGAGGTAGATGCGGAGGGCAGAGAAGGGGTAAAGGTGGCATTGTAGAGGTTGATTGTAAAGGAGACACAGTAGATGATGGCAGGACCGGGGGATAGAGGTGGCATTATAGAATTTGATGGTAGAGGAGATAGATGCTGAGGGCAGAGAAGGGGGTAGAGGTGGCATTGTAGAAGTTGATGGTAGAGGAGGTAGATGCGGAGGGCAGAGAAGGGGTAAAGGTGGCATTGTAGAGGTTGATTGTAAAGGAGACCCAGTAGATGATGGCAGGATCGGGGGTAGAGGTGACATTGTAGAAGTTGATGGTGGAGGGGGCAGAGTAGATGATGATGACAGGGGAGGCGATCAATGAGACAAAGTAGAAGCTGACGACAAAGCAGGGGAGGGGGAAGAGGAAGCAGAGTAGAAGCTGGCAGGGAACTGGGTATAGAAGTAGAAGTTTAGAAAACTGAGAGATCGTTGGCTCCAAGACATCTTGAGGGAAGACAAAGTGGGACCTCATCGAGAACTCAACAGAAGAGAGGGTAGGAACCGATGGGGAATGAGCTTGTGATAAATTCTGCAGACCTGTGTGATAAAACAGGGAACTGAAATAAACATTATTGCATTTATGAAACAACTAATTTTAATGAAAATACTGCTCAAGTTATGCTTTTTGTAACTTGACACGAGCTGAAACTTCCTGAGGTTTCACCTTTTCAATGAGTTCTTTCAGAAGAACAATCTTTTACCTCCTATCGTTATTTACATATGTTTTTATAAGAGAACATTCTAAAAAAAATCCCGTTAGACTAGTGTCGGGGTTTAGCATTAAAAGCAGAACTACAGAAAGATACATATTAAAAACACGTGATTCTGTGTAATCATTAGAAAAAGAAAATCTTTTTTTTTTTTTTTTTTTTTTTTTTTTTAAAGCGTCTCAATCAGCCTTGATTTTGAACTTTAATCTGGAAGGAGGGACTCTTCTATGTTGTTCATGACTGTTTTTTTTATTTTATTTTTTTAGCTTTTGATAGAGTTGGGAAGAAGAAAAAGTTTTTTTCTGTTGCTGTCTGTCTTCCTCTCCTGGAGACCTTTTTTTTCATCTTCCTTGTCTTGGTGTCATGAGGGCAGGAAGCACAGGAAATTTTCTTTCATGGGGACACAGACAGCAGGTAACTTTATGAACCCTGTACAACAGTACTAGTTCCCGATTTTATTTAAAATTTGAGCTTTAAAAATTATTTTACTGCAAGTTAAACAACATACCCCAATGCATACATGGTGCAGACTTATCACACGTGTGTATGTGGTCATCCAGCAGTACCATACGCAAGCACTATAGCTTGTACACCCTAAAAAGGAAGTGATGAGCCCAACAAACACGTGTACCCAACTGATAACAACCTGAAACAAAACTAAGCTTGCACCATCTAGTGTGAGGCCAGAATCGCCTCTTATTTTATCAATATACACCGTATTGCCAAAACTAATAAAAACGAATAAAGAAAAAAACACGAAAGAATAATCTGACATAAAAGATATATTGTGTATATAAGCAGTAAACCTCCTGTGAGACATATACACAGTGAAAAACATAAAAACAATAAAGGTTGCGCTATTCAATCATATTAAACGAATAAAAATGATTCAAGTTGATTTGAAAATCGTCCACAAGTGATGTGATATATTAATCCTGATGTCATTCGGCACATTCCACCACCATAGTGATCATTAACCGCTTCCCGACCAGCGCACGCCGATATATGTTGGCAGAATGGCACTGGTGGGCAAAAAGAGCGTACAGGTAGGTCCCCTTTAAGAAGCGGCGCTGCGGGCACTCACCCGCCATGTTCACTGTGACCCGTGGTCCCGCAGACTCGATGTCCACCGGGTGCCCGCGAACGTGTCGCAGAGAGGTAGAATGGGGAGATGCTTTTGTAAACAAAGCATTTCCCCGTTCTGCCTAGTGTCATGACAGAGATCTACAATGGTCCCAAAATAGTGGCAAAAGTGTCCGATGTGTCCGCCATAATGTCGCACTCCCGATAAAAATCGCAGATTGCCGCCATTACTAATAAAAAAAAATTACCGTATATACTCGAGTATAAGCCGAGTTTTTCAGCACAGTTTTTGTGCTAAAAAGTGCCCCCCCTCGGCTTATACTCGAGTCAAGCACATTTCTGCAGCAGAGAATGACATTTTCCGAACCAAATTTGGGGCCCCGTATCTCGGGGCCACTTGGTGCTAGGAACCCCAAATTTTGGTGTGCAAACCCAGTGGAACTAGCACTACAACATATCCAAATCTAGCACCAAGTGGCCGCGAGATACGGGGCCCCAAATTAGTTTCAGAAAATGTCATTCTCTGCTGCAGAAAAGTGCTTGACATTTTCCGAACCTAATTTGGGGCCCCATGTCTCGGGGCCACTTTGGATATGTTGTAGTGCAAGTTCCACTGGGTTTGCACACCAAATTTGGGGTTCTTAGCACCAAGTGGCCCCAAGATACGGGGCCCCAAATTTGGTCAACTGTGTCCATCTGCAGCAATGTCATTTCAGGACCCTTTGGGTCCTGAGACCCCAAATTTTGGCTGCAGCTAGGGGGCATCTAGGAACCCTTAACTACCGAGTTTGAAATTCGGGGGACCTATGGCTGCAAATGGGCACAGTGAGGCTGCAAATGGGCACAGTGAGGCTGCAAATGGGCATTGTTGACCCTCTTTTCCACTTACAGTAGCTGCGCATTTCCCACCCTCCTCTTATACTCGGGTCCATAAGTTTTCCCAGTTTTTTGTGGTAAAATGAGGTGCCTCGGCTTATATTCGGGTCGGCTTATACTCGAGTATATATGCCGTAATAATAAAAATGCTATAAATCTATCCCCTATTTCAGGGATCTTCAAACTACGGCCCTACAGCTGTTGTGGAACTACACGTCCCATGAGGCATTGTAAAACTCTGACATTCACAGACATGACAAGGCATGATGGGAATTGTAGTTCCTGAATAACTGGAGGGTCGTAGTTTGAAGACCCTTGCCCTATTTTGTAGACGCTATAAATTTTGCGCAAAGCAATCACTATACGCTTATTGCGATTTTTTTTTTTTTTTTTTTTTTTAACCAAAAATATGTAGAGGAATACATATCGGCTTAAACTGAGGAACATTTTATTTATATATATATATATATATATATATATATATATATATATATATATATATATATATATAATATTTTTTTTATTTTTATTTATATATATATATATATATATATTTTTTTTTTTTATTTATATATATATATATATATATATATATATTTTTTTTTATTTATATATATATATATATATATATATTTTTTTTTTT